>CAKAIZ010000220.1:0-64976 GCA_916610145.1 Eristalis arbustorum | reverse complement strand
TGGAAGATGAGCTATGAGCTATGGTGCCCTACTAATCACCGCCAACTTTTTCCATCCCAGAGTCTCAGAGTCAATGGGTACATGCACGATAACATCTCCACGCGTGTGGGTTGAAGATGAGCTATGGAAGATGAGCTATGAGCTATGGTGCCCTACTAATCACCGCCAAACTTTTTCCATCCAAGAGTCTTAGAGTCAGTGGGTACATGCAACGATAACATCCCCCACGCGTGTGGGTTGGAAGATGAGCTATGGAAACCTTCAAAATTGCCCTACTAATCACCGCCAACTTTTTCCATCCCAGAGTCTTAGAGTCAGTGGGTACATGCACGATAACATCTCCACGCGTGTGGGTTGGAAGATGAGCTATGGAAACCTTCAAAATTGCCCTACTGACCCTCGGCCAACTTTTTCCATCCCAGAGTCTTAGAGTCAATAGGTACATGCATGATAACATCTCCACGCGTGGTGGGTTGGAAGATGAGTTATGGAAGATGAGCTATGAGCTATGGTGCCCTACTAATCACCGCCAACTTTTTCCATCCCCAGAGCATTAGAGTCAATGGGTACATGCACGATAACATCTCCACGCGTGTGGGTTGGAAGATGGGCTATGGAAGATGAGCTATGAGCTATGGTGCCCTACTAATCCACCGCCAACTTTTTCCATCCCAGAGTCTTAGAGTCAATGGGTACATGCACGATAACATCTCCATCGCGTGTGGGTTGGAAGATGAGCTATGGAAGATGAGCTATGAGCTATGGTGCCCCTACTACTCAACGCCAACTTTTTCCATCCCAGAGTCTCAGAGTCAATGGGTACATGCACGATAACATCTCCACGCGTGTGGGTTGGAAGATGAGCTATGGAAGATGAGCTATGAGCTATGGTGCCCTACTACTCAACGCCAACTTTTTTCCATCCGAGAGTCTTAGAGTCAATAGGTACATGCACGATAACATCACCACCCGTGTGGGTTGGAAGATGAGCTATGGAAACCTTCAAAATTGCCCTACTAATCACCGCCAACTTTTGCCATCCCAGAGTCTCAGAGTCAATGGGTACATGCACGATAACATCTCCACGCGTGTGGGTTGGAAGATGAGCTATGGAAGATGAGCTATGAGCTATGGTGCCCTACTAATCACCGCCAACTTTTTCCATCCCAGAGTCTCAGAGTCAATGGGTACATGCACGATAACATCTCCACGCGTGTGGGTTGAAGATGAGCTATGGAAGATGAGCTATGAGCTATGGTGCCCTACTAATCACCGCCAACTTTTTCCATCCAAGAGTCTTAGAGTCAGTGGGTACATGCACGATAACATCTCCACGCGTGTGGGTTGGAAGATGAGCTATGGAAACCTTCAAAATTGCCCTACTAATCACCGCCAACTTTTTCCATCCCAGAGTCTTAGAGTCAATGGGTACATGCACGATAACATCTCCACGCGTGTGGGTTGGAAGATGAGCTATGGAAACCTTCAAAATTGCCCTACTGACCGCGGCCAACTTTTTCCATCCCAGAGTCTTAGAGTCAATAGGTACATGCATGATAACATCTCCACGCGTGTGGGTTGGAAGATGAGTTATGGAAGATGAGCTATGAGCTATGGTGCCCTACTAATCACCGCCAACTTTTTCCATCCCAGAGCATTAGAGTCAATGGGTACATGCACGATAATATCTCCACGCGTGTGGGTTGGAAGATGAGCTATGGAAGATGAGCTATGAGCTATGGTGCCCTACTAATCACCGCCAACTTTTTCCATCCCAGAGTCTTAGAGTCAATGGGTACATGCACGATAACATCTCCACGCGTGTGGGTTGGAAGATGAGCTATGGAAGATGAGCTATGAGCTATGGTGCCCTACTACTCAACGCCAACTTTTTCCATCCCAGAGTCTCAGAGTCAATGGGTACATGCACGATAACATCTCCACGCGTGTGGGTTGGAAGATGAGCTATGGAAGATGAGCTATGAGCTATGGTGCCCTACTACTCAACGCCAACTTTTTCCATCCGAGAGTCTTAGAGTCAATAGGTACATGCACGATAACATCACCACCCGTGTGGGTTGGAAGATGAGCTATGGAAACCTTCAAAATTGCCCTACTAATCACCGCCAACTTTTGCCATCCCAGAGTCTCAGAGTCAATGGGTACATGCACGATAACATCTCCACGCGTGTGGGTTGGAAGATGAGCTATGGAAGATGAGCTATGAGCTATGGTGCCCTACTAATCACCGCCAACTTTTTCCATCCCAGAGTCTCAGAGTCAATGGGTACATGCACGATAACATCTCCACGCGTGTGGGTTGAAGATGAGCTATGGAAGATGAGCTATGAGCTATGGTGCCCTACTAATCACCGCCAACTTTTTCCATCCAAGAGTCTTAGAGTCAGTGGGTACATGCACGATAACATCTCCACGCGTGTGGGTTGGAAGATGAGCTATGGAAACCTTCAAAATTGCCCTACTAATCACCGCCAACTTTTTCCATCCCAGAGTCTTAGAGTCAGTGGGTACATGCACGATAACATCTCCACGCGTGTGGGTTGGAAGATGAGCTATGGAAACCTTCAAAATTGCCCTACTGACCGCGGCCAACTTTTTCCATCCCAGAGTCTTAGAGTCAATAGGTACATGCATGATAACATCTCCACGCGTGTGGGTTGGAAGATGAGTTATGGAAGATGAGCTATGAGCTATGGTGCCCTACTAATCACCGCCAACTTTTTCCATCCCAGAGCATTAGAGTCAATGGGTACATGCACGATAATATCTCCACGCGTGTGGGTTGGAAGATGAGCTATGGAAGATGAGCTATGAGCTATGGTGCCCTACTAATCACCGCCAACTTTTTCCATCCCAGAGTCTTAGAGTCAATGGGTACATGCACGATAACATCTCCACGCGTGTGGGTTGGAAGATGAGCTATGGAAGATGAGCTATGAGCTATGGTGCCCTACTACTCAACGCCAACTTTTTCCATCCCAGAGTCTCAGAGTCAATGGGTACATGCACGATAACATCTCCACGCGTGTGGGTTGGAAGATGAGCTATGGAAGATGAGCTATGAGCTATGGTGCCCTACTACTCAACGCCAACTTTTTCCATCCGAGAGTCTTAGAGTCAATAGGTACATGCACGATAACATCACCACCCGTGTGGGTTGGAAGATGAGCTATGGAAACCTTCAAAATTGCCCTACTAATCACCGCCAACTTTTGCCATCCCAGAGTCTCAGAGTCAATGGGTACATGCACGATAACATCTCCACGCGTGTGGGTTGGAAGATGAGCTATGGAAGATGAGCTATGAGCTATGGTGCCCTACTAATCACCGCCAACTTTTTCCATCCCAGAGTCTCAGAGTCAATGGGTACATGCACGATAACATCTCCACGCGTGTGGGTTGAAGATGAGCTATGGAAGATGAGCTATGAGCTATGGTGCCCTACTAATCACCGCCAACTTTTTCCATCCAAGAGTCTTAGAGTCAGTGGGTACATGCACGATAACATCTCCACGCGTGTGGGTTGGAAGATGAGCTATGGAAACCTTCAAAATTGCCCTACTAATCACCGCCAACTTTTTCCATCCCAGAGTCTTAGAGTCAGTGGGTACATGCACGATAACATCTCCACGCGTGTGGGTTGGAAGATGAGCTATGGAAACCTTCAAAATTGCCCTACTGACCGCGGCCAACTTTTTCCATCCCAGAGTCTTAGAGTCAATAGGTACATGCATGATAACATCTCCATGCGTGTGGGTTGGAAGATGAGTTATGGAAGATGAGCTATGAGCTATGGTGCCCTACTAATCACCGCCAACTTTTTCCATCCCAGAGCATTAGAGTCAATGGGTACATGCACGATAATATCTCCACGCGTGTGGGTTGGAAGATGAGCTATGGAAGATGAGCTATGAGCTATGGTGCCCTACTAATCACCGCCAACTTTTTCCATCCCAGAGTCTTAGAGTCAATGGGTACATGCACGATAACATCTCCACGCGTGTGGGTTGGAAGATGAGCTATGGAAGATGAGCTATGAGCTATGGTGCCCTACTACTCAACGCCAACTTTTTCCATCCCAGAGTCTCAGAGTCAATGGGTACATGCACGATAACATCTCCACGCGTGTGGGTTGGAAGATGAGCTATGGAAGATGAGCTATGAGCTATGGTGCCCTACTACTCAACGCCAACTTTTTCCATCCGAGAGTCTTAGAGTCAATAGGTACATGCACGATAACATCACCACCCGTGTGGGTTGGAAGATGAGCTATGGAAACCTTCAAAATTGCCCTACTAATCACCGCCAACTTTTGCCATCCCAGAGTCTCAGAGTCAATGGGTACATGCACGATAACATCTCCACGCGTGTGGGTTGGAAGATGAGTTATGGAAGATGAGCTATGAGCTATGGTGCCCTACTAATCACCGCCAACTTTTTCCATCCCAGAGTCTCAGAGTCAATGGGTACATGCACGATAACATCTCCACGCGTGTGGGTTGAAGATGAGCTATGGAAGATGAGCTATGAGCTATGGTGCCCTACTAATCACCGCCAACTTTTTCCATCCAAGAGTCTTAGAGTCAGTGGGTACATGCACGATAACATCTCCACGCGTGTGGGTTGGAAGATGAGCTATGGAAACCTTCAAAATTGCCCTACTAATCACCGCCAACTTTTTCCATCCCAGAGTCTTAGAGTCAGTGGGTACATGCACGATAACATCTCCACGCGTGTGGGTTGGAAGATGAGCTATGGAAACCTTCAAAATTGCCCTACTGACCGCGGCCAACTTTTTCCATCCCAGAGTCTTAGAGTCAATGGGTACATGCATGATAACATCTCCACGCGTGTGGGTTGGAAGATGAGTTATGGAAGATGAGCTATGAGCTATGGTGCCCTACTAATCACCGCCAACTTTTTCCATCCCAGAGCATTAGAGTCAATGGGTACATGCACGATAATATCTCCACGCGTGTGGGTTGGAAGATGAGCTATGGAAGATGAGCTATGAGCTATGGTGCCCTACTAATCACCGCCAACTTTTTCCATCCCAGAGTCTTAGAGTCAATGGGTACATGCACGATAACATCTCCACGCGTGTGGGTTGGAAGATGAGCTATGGAAGATGAGCTATGAGCTATGGTGCCCTACTACTCAACGCCAACTTTTTCCATCCCAGAGTCTCAGAGTCAATGGGTACATGCACGATAACATCTCCACGCGTGTGGGTTGGAAGATGAGCTATGGAAGATGAGCTATGAGCTATGGTGCCCTACTACTCAACGCCAACTTTTTCCATCCGAGAGTCTTAGAGTCAATAGGTACATGCACGATAACATCACCACCCGTGTGGGTTGGAAGATGAGCTATGGAAACCTTCAAAATTGCCCTACTAATCACCGCCAACTTTTGCCATCCCAGAGTCTCAGAGTCAATGGGTACATGCACGATAACATCTCCACGCGTGTGGGTTGGAAGATGAGCTATGGAAGATGAGCTATGAGCTATGGTGCCCTACTAATCACCGCCAACTTTTTCCATCCCAGAGTCTCAGAGTCAATGGGTACATGCACGATAACATCTCCACGCGTGTGGGTTGAAGATGAGCTATGGAAGATGAGCTATGAGCTATGGTGCCCTACTAATCACCGCCAACTTTTTCCATCCAAGAGTCTTAGAGTCAGTGGGTACATGCACGATAACATCTCCACGCGTGTGGGTTGGAAGATGAGCTATGGAAACCTTCAAAATTGCCCTACTAATCACCGCCAACTTTTTCCATCCCAGAGTCTTAGAGTCAGTGGGTACATGCACGATAACATCTCCACGCGTGTGGGTTGGAAGATGAGCTATGGAAACCTTCAAAATTGCCCTACTGACCGCGGCCAACTTTTTCCATCCCAGAGTCTTAGAGTCAATAGGTACATGCATGATAACATCTCCACGCGTGTGGGTTGGAAGATGAGTTATGGAAGATGAGCTATGAGCTATGGTGCCCTACTAATCACCGCCAACTTTTTCCATCCCAGAGCATTAGAGTCAATGGGTACATGCACGATAATATCTCCACGCGTGTGGGTTGGAAGATGAGCTATGGAAGATGAGCTATGAGCTATGGTGCCCTACTAATCACCGCCAACTTTTTCCATCCCAGAGTCTTAGAGTCAATGGGTACATGCACGATAACATCTCCACGCGTGTGGGTTGGAAGATGAGCTATGGAAGATGAGCTATGAGCTATGGTGCCCTACTACTCAACGCCAACTTTTTCCATCCCAGAGTCTCAGAGTCAATGGGTACATGCACGATAACATCTCCACGCGTGTGGGTTGGAAGATGAGCTATGGAAGATGAGCTATGAGCTATGGTGCCCTACTACTCAACGCCAACTTTTTCCATCCGAGAGTCTTAGAGTCAATAGGTACATGCACGATAACATCACCACCCGTGTGGGTTGGAAGATGAGCTATGGAAACCTTCAAAATTGCCCTACTAATCACCGCCAACTTTTGCCATCCCAGAGTCTCAGAGTCAATGGGTACATGCACGATAACATCTCCACGCGTGTGGGTTGGAAGATGAGCTATGGAAGATGAGCTATGAGCTATGGTGCCCTACTAATCACCGCCAACTTTTTCCATCCCAGAGTCTCAGAGTCAATGGGTACATGCACGATAACATCTCCACGCGTGTGGGTTGAAGATGAGCTATGAGCTATGGTGCCCTACTAATCACCGCCAACTTTTTCCATCCCAGAGTCTCAGAGTCAATGGGTACATGCACGATAACATCTCCACGCGTGTGGGTTGAAGATGAGCTATGGAAGATGAGCTATGAGCTATGGTGCCCTACTAATCACCGCCAACTTTTTCCATCCAAGAGTCTTAGAGTCAGTGGGTACATGCACGATAACATCTCCACGCGTGTGGGTTGGAAGATGAGCTATGGAAACCTTCAAAATTGCCCTACTAATCACCGCCAACTTTTTCCATCCCAGAGTCTTAGAGTCAGTGGGTACATGCACGATAACATCTCCACGCGTGTGGGTTGGAAGATGAGCTATGGAAACCTTCAAAATTGCCCTACTGACCGCGGCCAACTTTTTCCATCCCAGAGTCTTAGAGTCAATAGGTACATGCATGATAACATCTCCACGCGTGTGGGTTGGAAGATGAGCTATGGAAGATGAGCTATGAGCTATGGTGCCCTACTAATCACCGCCAACTTTTTCCATCCCAGAGCATTAGAGTCAATGGGTACATGCACGATAATATCTCCACGCGTGTGGGTTGGAAGATGAGCTATGGAAGATGAGCTATGAGCTATGGTGCCCTACTAATCACCGCCAACTTTTTCCATCCCAGAGTCTTAGAGTCAATGGGTACATGCACGATAACATCTCCACGCGTGTGGGTTGGAAGATGAGCTATGGAAGATGAGCTATGAGCTATGGTGCCCTACTACTCAACGCCAACTTTTTCCATCCCAGAGTCTCAGAGTCAATGGGTACATGCACGATAACATCTCCACGCGTGTGGGTTGGAAGATGAGCTATGGAAGATGAGCTATGAGCTATGGTGCCCTACTACTCAACGCCAACTTTTTCCATCCGAGAGTCTTAGAGTCAATAGGTACATGCACGATAACATCACCACCCGTGTGGGTTGGAAGATGAGCTATGGAAACCTTCAAAATTGCCCTACTAATCACCGCCAACTTTTGCCATCCCAGAGTCTCAGAGTCAATGGGTACATGCACGATAACATCTCCACGCGTGTGGGTTGGAAGATGAGCTATGGAAGATGAGCTATGAGCTATGGTGCCCTACTAATCACCGCCAACTTTTTCCATCCCAGAGTCTCAGAGTCAATGGGTACATGCACGATAACATCTCCACGCGTGTGGGTTGAAGATGAGCTATGGAAGATGAGCTATGAGCTATGGTGCCCTACTAATCACCGCCAACTTTTTCCATCCAAGAGTCTTAGAGTCAGTGGGTACATGCACGATAACATCTCCACGCGTGTGGGTTGGAAGATGAGCTATGGAAACCTTCAAAATTGCCCTACTAATCACCGCCAACTTTTTCCATCCCAGAGTCTTAGAGTCAGTGGGTACATGCACGATAACATCTCCACGCGTGTGGGTTGGAAGATGAGCTATGGAAACCTTCAAAATTGCCCTACTGACCGCGGCCAACTTTTTCCATCCCAGAGTCTTAGAGTCAATAGGTACATGCATGATAACATCTCCACGCGTGTGGGTTGGAAGATGAGTTATGGAAGATGAGCTATGAGCTATGGTGCCCTACTAATCACCGCCAACTTTTTCCATCCCAGAGCATTAGAGTCAATGGGTACATGCACGATAATATCTCCACGCGTGTGGGTTGGAAGATGAGCTATGGAAGATGAGCTATGAGCTATGGTGCCCTACTAATCACCGCCAACTTTTTCCATCCCAGAGTCTTAGAGTCAATGGGTACATGCACGATAACATCTCCACGCGTGTGGGTTGGAAGATGAGCTATGGAAGATGAGCTATGAGCTATGGTGCCCTACTACTCAACGCCAACTTTTTCCATCCCAGAGTCTCAGAGTCAATGGGTACATGCACGATAACATCTCCACGCGTGTGGGTTGGAAGATGAGCTATGGAAGATGAGCTATGAGCTATGGTGCCCTACTACTCAACGCCAACTTTTTCCATCCGAGAGTCTTAGAGTCAATAGGTACATGCACGATAACATCACCACCCGTGTGGGTTGGAAGATGAGCTATGGAAACCTTCAAAATTGCCCTACTAATCACCGCCAACTTTTGCCATCCCAGAGTCTCAGAGTCAATGGGTACATGCACGATAACATCTCCACGCGTGTGGGTTGGAAGATGAGCTATGGAAGATGAGCTATGAGCTATGGTGCCCTACTAATCACCGCCAACTTTTTCCATCCCAGAGTCTCAGAGTCAATGGGTACATGCACGATAACATCTCCACGCGTGTGGGTTGAAGATGAGCTATGGAAGATGAGCTATGAGCTATGGTGCCCTACTAATCACCGCCAACTTTTTCCATCCAAGAGTCTTAGAGTCAGTGGGTACATGCACGATAACATCTCCACGCGTGTGGGTTGGAAGATGAGCTATGGAAACCTTCAAAATTGCCCTACTAATCACCGCCAACTTTTTCCATCCCAGAGTCTTAGAGTCAGTGGGTACATGCACGATAACATCTCCACGCGTGTGGGTTGGAAGATGAGCTATGGAAACCTTCAAAATTGCCCTACTGACCGCGGCCAACTTTTTCCATCCCAGAGTCTTAGAGTCAATAGGTACATGCATGATAACATCTCCACGCGTGTGGGTTGGAAGATGAGTTATGGAAGATGAGCTATGAGCTATGGTGCCCTACTAATCACCGCCAACTTTTTCCATCCCAGAGCATTAGAGTCAATGGGTACATGCACGATAATATCTCCACGCGTGTGGGTTGGAAGATGAGCTATGGAAGATGAGCTATGAGCTATGGTGCCCTACTAATCACCGCCAACTTTTTCCATCCCAGAGTCTTAGAGTCAATGGGTACATGCACGATAACATCTCCACGCGTGTGGGTTGGAAGATGAGCTATGGAAGATGAGCTATGAGCTATGGTGCCCTACTACTCAACGCCAACTTTTTCCATCCCAGAGTCTCAGAGTCAATGGGTACATGCACGATAACATCTCCACGCGTGTGGGTTGGAAGATGAGCTATGGAAGATGAGCTATGAGCTATGGTGCCCTACTACTCAACGCCAACTTTTTCCATCCGAGAGTCTTAGAGTCAATAGGTACATGCACGATAACATCACCACCCGTGTGGGTTGGAAGATGAGCTATGGAAACCTTCAAAATTGCCCTACTAATCACCGCCAACTTTTGCCATCCCAGAGTCTCAGAGTCAATGGGTACATGCACGATAACATCTCCACGCGTGTGGGTTGGAAGATGAGCTATGGAAGATGAGCTATGAGCTATGGTGCCCTACTAATCACCGCCAACTTTTTCCATCCCAGAGTCTCAGAGTCAATGGGTACATGCACGATAACATCTCCACGCGTGTGGGTTGAAGATGAGCTATGGAAGATGAGCTATGAGCTATGGTGCCCTACTAATCACCGCCAACTTTTTCCATCCAAGAGTCTTAGAGTCAGTGGGTACATGCACGATAACATCTCCACGCGTGTGGGTTGGAAGATGAGCTATGGAAACCTTCAAAATTGCCCTACTAATCACCGCCAACTTTTTCCATCCCAGAGTCTTAGAGTCAATGGGTACATGCACGATAACATCTCCACGCGTGTGGGTTGGAAGATGAGCTATGGAAACCTTCAAAATTGCCCTACTGACCGCGGCCAACTTTTTCCATCCCAGAGTCTTAGAGTCAATAGGTACATGCACGATAACATCTCCACGCGTGTGGGTTGGAAGATGAGTTATGGAAGATGAGCTATGAGCTATGGTGCCCTACTAATCACCGCCAACTTTTTCCATCCCAGAGCATTAGAGTCAATGGGTACATGCACGATAATATCTCCACGCGTGTGGGTTGGAAGATGAGCTATGGAAGATGAGCTATGAGCTATGGTGCCCTACTAATCACCGCCAACTTTTTCCATCCCAGAGTCTTAGAGTCAATGGGTACATGCACGATAACATCTCCACGCGTGTGGGTTGGAAGATGAGCTATGGAAGATGAGCTATGAGCTATGGTGCCCTACTACTCAACGCCAACTTTTTCCATCCCAGAGTCTCAGAGTCAATGGGTACATGCACGATAACATCTCCACGCGTGTGGGTTGGAAGATGAGCTATGGAAGATGAGCTATGAGCTATGGTGCCCTACTACTCACCGCCAACTTTTTCCATCCGAGAGTCTTAGAGTCAATAGGTACATGCACGATAACATCACCACCCGTGTGGGTTGGAAGATGAGCTATGGAAACCTTCAAAATTGCCCTACTAATCACCGCCAACTTTTGCCATCCCAGAGTCTCAGAGTCAATGGGTACATGCACGATAACATCTCCACGCGTGTGGGTTGGAAGATGAGCTATGGAAGATGAGCTATGAGCTATGGTGCCCTACTAATCACCGCCAACTTTTTCCATCCCAGAGTCTCAGAGTCAATGGGTACATGCACGATAACATCTCCACGCGTGTGGGTTGAAGATGAGCTATGGAAGATGAGCTATGAGCTATGGTGCCCTACTAATCACCGCCAACTTTTTCCATCCAAGAGTCTTAGAGTCAGTGGGTACATGCACGATAACATCTCCACGCGTGTGGGTTGGAAGATGAGCTATGGAAACCTTCAAAATTGCCCTACTAATCACCGCCAACTTTTTCCATCCCAGAGTCTTAGAGTCAGTGGGTACATGCACGATAACATCTCCACGCGTGTGGGTTGGAAGATGAGCTATGGAAGATGAGCTATGAGCTATGGTGCCCTACTAATCACCGCCAACTTTTTCCATCCCAGAGTCTCAGAGTCAATGGGTACATGCACGATAACATCTCCACGCGTGTGGGTTGGAAGATGAGCTATGGAAGATGAGCTATGAGCTATGGTGCCCTACTAATCACCGCCAACTTTTTCCATCCCAGAGTCTTAGAGTCAGTGGGTACATGCACGATAACATCTCCACGCGTGTGGGTTGGAAGATGAGCTACGGAAACCTTCAAAATTGCCCTACTAATCATCGCCAACTTTTTCCATCCCAGAGTCTTAGAGTCAATGGGTACATGCACGATAATATCTCCACGCGTGTGGGTTGGAAGATGAGCTATGGAAGATGAGCTATGAGCTATGGTGCCCTACTAATCACCGCCAACTTTTTCCATCCCAGAGTCTTAGAGTCAGTGGCTACATGCACGATAACATCTCCACGCGTGTGGGTTGGAAGATGAGCTATGGAAGATGAGCTATGAGCTATGGTGCCCTACTAATCACCGCCAACTTTTTCCATCCCAGAGTCTTAGAGTCAATGGGTACATGCACGATAACATCTCCACGCGTGTGGGTTGGAAGATGAGCTATGGAAGATGAGCTATGAGCTATGGTGCCCTACTACTCAACGCCAACTTTTTCCATCCGAGAGTCTTAGAGTCAATAGGTACATGCACGATAACATCACCACCCGTGTGGGTTGGAAGATGAGCTATGGAAGATGAGCTATGAGCTATGGTGCCCTACTACTCAACGCCAACTTTTTCCATCCCAGAGTCTCAGAGTCAATGGGTACATGCACGATAACATCTCCACGCGTGTGGGTTGGAAGATGAGCTATGGAAGATGAGCTATGAGCTATGGTACCCTACTAATCACCGCCAACTTTTTCCATCCCAGAGTCTCAGAGTCAATGGGTACATGCACGATAACATCTCCACGCGTGTGGGTTGGAAGATGAGCTATGGAAGATGAGCTATGAGCTATGGTGCCCTACTGCTCAACGCCAACTTTTTCCATACGAGAGTCTTAGAGTCAATAGGTACATGCACAATAACATCACCACCCGTGTGGGTTAGATGATGAGCTATGGAAACCTTCAAAATTGCCCTACTGACCACGGCCAACTTTTTCCATCCCAGAGTCTTAGAGTCAATAGGTACATGCACGATAACATCTCCACGCGTGTGGGTTGGAAGATGAGTTATGGAAGATGAGCTATGAGCTATGGTGCCCTACTAATCACCGCCAACTTTTTCCATCCCAGAGTCTTAGAGTCAATGGGTACATGCACGATAACATCTCCTCGCGTGTGGGTTGGAAGATGAGCTATGGAAGATGAGCTATGAGCTATGGTGCCTTACTAATCACCGCCAACTTCTTCCATCCCAGAGTCTCAGAGTCAATGGGTACATGCACGATAACATCTCCACGCGTGTGGGTTGAAGATGAGCTATGGAAGATGAGCTATGAGCTATGGTGCCCTACTAATCACCGCCAACTTTTTCCATCCCAGAGTCTTAGAGTCAGTGGGTACATGCACGATAACATCTCCACGCGTGTGGGTTGGAAGATGAGCTATGGAAACCTTCAAAATTGCCCTACTAATCACCGCCAACTTTTTCCATCCCAGAGTCTTAGAGTCAGTGGGTACATGCACGATAACATCTCCACGCGTGTGGGTTGGAAGATGAGCTATGAGCTATGGTGCCCTACTAATCACCGCCAACTTTTTCCATCCCAGAGTCTTAGAGTCAGTGGCTACATGCACGATAACATCTCCACGCGTGTGGGTTGGAAGATGAGCTATGGAAGATGAGCTATGAGCTATGGTGCCCTACTAATCACCGCCAACTTTTTCCATCCCAGAGTCTTAGAGTCAATGGGTACATGCACGATAACATCTCCACGCGTGTCGGTTGGAAGATGAGCTATGAGCTATGGTGCCCTACTAATCACCGCCAACTTTTTCCATCCCAGAGTCTCAGAGTCAATGGGTACAAGCACGATAACATCTCCACGCGTGTGGGTTGAAGATGAGCTATGGAAGATGAGCTATGGAAGATGAGCTATGAGCTATGGTGCCCTACTAATCACCGCCAACTTTTTCCATCCCAGAGTCTTAGAGTCAGTGGGTACATGCACGATAACATCTCCACGCGTGTGGGTTGGAAGATGAGCTATGGAAACCTTCAAAATTGCCCTACTGACCACGGCCAACTTTTTCCATCCCAGAGTCTTAGAGTCAATAGGTACATGCACGATAACATCTCCACGCGTGTGGGTTGGAAGATGAGTTATGGAAGATGAGCTATGAGCTATGGTGCCCTACTAATCACCGCCAACTTTTTCCATCCCAGAGTCTTAGAGTCAATGGGTACATGCACGATAATATCTCCACGCGTGTGGGTTGGAAGATGAGCTATGGAAGATGAGCTATGAAAGATGAGCTATGAGCTATGGTGCCCTACTAATCAACGCCAACTTTTTCCATCCCAGAGTCTTAGAGTCAATGGGTACATGCACGATAACATCTCCACGCGTGTGGGTTGGAAGATGAGCTATGGAAGATGAGCTATGAGCTATGGTGCCCTACTACTCAACGCCAACTTTTTCCATCCCAGAGTCTCAGAGTCAATGGGTACATGCACGATAACATCTCCACGCGTGTGGGTTGGAAGATGAGCTATGGAAACCTTCAAAATTGCCCTACTAATCACCGCCAACTTTTTCCATCCCAGAGTCTCAGAGTCAATGGGTACATGCACGAAAACATCTCCACGCGTGTGGGTTGGAAAATGAGCTATGGAAGATGAGCTATGAGCTATGGTGCCCTACTACTCAACGCCAACTTTTTCCATCCCAGAGTCTCAGAGTCAATGGGTACATGCACGATAACATCTCCACGCGTGTGGGTTGGAAGATGAGCTATGGAAGATGAGCTATGAGCTATGGTGCCCTACTACTCAACGCCAACTTTTTCCATCCGAGAGTCTTAGAGTCAATAGGTACATGCACGATAACATCACCACCCGTGTGGGTTGGAAGATGAGCTATGGAAACCTTCAAAATTGCCCTACTAATCACCGCCAACTTTTGCCATCCCAGAGTCTCAGAGTCAATGGGTACATGCACGATAACATCTACACGCGTGTGGGTTGGAAGATGAGCTATGAGCTATGGTGCCCTACTAATCACCGCCAACTTTTTCCATCCCAGAGTCTTAGAGTCAGTGGCTACATGCACGATAACATCTCCACGCGTGTGGGTTGGAAGATGAGCTATGGAAACCCTCAAAATTGCCCTACTGACCACGGCCAACTTTTTCCATCCCAGAGTCTTAGAGTCAATAGGTACATGCACGATAACATCTCCACGCGTGTGGGTTGGAAGATGAGCTATGGAAACCTTCAAAATTGCCCTACTAATCACCGCCAACTTTTTCCATCCCAGAGTCTCAGAGTCAATGGGTACATGCACGATAACATCACCGCCCGTGTGGATTGGAAGATGAGCTATGGAAGATGAGCTATGAGCTATGGTACCCTACTAATCACCGCCAACTTTTTCCATCCCAGAGTCTCAGAGTCAATGGGTACATGCACGATAACATCTCCACGCGTGTGGGTTGGAAGATGAGCTATGACCTATGGTGCCCTACTACTCAACGCCAACTTTTTCCATCCCAGAGTCTCAGAGTCAATGGGTACATGCACGATAACATCTCCACGCGTGTGGGTTGGAAGATGAGCTATGAGCTATGGTGCCCTACTAATCACCGCCAACTTTTTTCATCCCAGAGTCTTAGAGTCAATGGGTACATGCACGAAAACATCTCCACGCGTGTGGGTTGGAAAATAAGCTATGGAAGATGAGCTATGAGCTATGGTGCCCTACTAATCACCGCCAACTTTTTCCATCCCAGAGTCTCAGAGTCAATGGGTACATGCACGATAACATCTCCACGCGTGTGGGTTGGAAGATGAGCTATGGAAGATGAGCTATGAGCTATGGTGCCCTACTACTCAACGCCAACTTTTTCCATCCCAGAGTCTCAGAGTCAATGGGTACATGCACGATAACATCTCCACGCGTGTGGGTTGGAAGATGAGCTATGGAAACCTTCAAAATTGCCCTACTAATCACCGCCAACTTTTTCCATCCCAGAGTCTTAGAGTCAATGGGTACATGCACGAAAACATCTCCACGCGTGTGGGTTGGAAAATGAGCTATGGAAGAAGAGCTATGAGCTATGGTGCCCTACTACTCAACGCCAACTTTTTCCATCCCAGAGTCTCAGAGTCAATGGGTACATGCACGATAACATCTCCACGCGTGTGGGTTGGAAGATGAGTTATGGAAGATGAGCTATGAGCTATGGTGCCCTACTAATCACCGCCAACTTTTTCCATCCCAGAGTCTCAGAGTCAATGGGTACATGCACGATAACATCACCACCCGTGTGGGTTGGAAGATGAGCTATGGAAACCTTAAAAATTGCCCTGCTGACCACCGCCAACTTTTTCCATCCCAGAGTCTTAGAGTCAATGGGTACATGCACGATAATATCTCCACGCGTGTGGGTTGGAAGATGAGCTATGGAAACCTTAAAAATTGCCCTGCTGACCACCGCCAACTTTTTCCATCCCAGAGTCTTAGAGTCAATGGGTACATGCACGATAACATCTCCACGCGTGTGGGTTGGAAGATGAGCTATGGAAGATGAGCTATGAGCTATGGTGCCCTACTAATCACCGCCAACTTTTTCCATCCCAGAGTCTTAGAGTCAATGGGTACATGCACGATAACATCTCCACGCGTGTGGGTTGGAAGATGAGTTATGGAAGATGAGCTATGAGCTATGGTGCCCTACTAATCACCGCCAACTTTTTCCATCCCAGAGTCTTAGAGTCAATGGGTACATGCACGATAACATCTCCACGCGTGTGGGTTGGAAGATGAGCTATGGAAGATGAGCTATGGAAGATGAGCTATGAGCTATGGTGCCCTACTAATCACCGCCAACTTTTTCCATCCCAGAGTCTCAGAGTCAATGGGTACATGCACGATAACATCTCCACGCGTGTGGGTTGGAAGATGAGCTATGGAAGATGAGCTATGAGCTATAGTGCCCTACTAATCACCGCCAACTTTTTCCATCCCAGAGTCTCAGAGTCAATGGGTACATGCACGAAAACATCTCCACGCGTGTGGGTTGGAAGATGAGCTATGGAAGATGAGCTATGAGCTATGGTGCCCTACTACTCAACGCCAACTTTTTCCATCCCAGAGTCTCAGAGTCAATGGGTACATGCACGATAACATCTCCACGCGTGTGGGTTGGAAGATGAGCTATGAGCTATGGTGCCTTACTAATCACCGCCAACTTTTTCCATCCCAGAGTCTTAGAGTCAGTGGGTACATGCACGATAACATCTCCACGCGTGTGGGTTGGAAGATGAGCTATGGAAGATGAGCTATGGAAGATGAGCTATGAGCTATGGTGCCCTACTAATCACCGCCAACTTTTTCCATCCCAGAGTCTCAGAGTCAATGGGTACATGCACGAAAACATCTCCACGCGTGTGGGTTGGAAAATGAGCTATGGAAGATGAGCTATGAGCTATGGTGCCCTACTAATCACCGCCAACTTTTTCCATCCCAGAGTCTCAGAGTCAATGGGTACATGCACGATAACATCTCCACGCGTGTGGGTTGGAAGATGAGCTATGGAAGATGAGCTATGAGCTATGGTGCCCTACTACTCAACGCCAACTTTTTCCATCCCAGAGTCTCAGAGTCAATGGGTACATGCACGATAATATCTCCACGCGTGTGGGTTGGAAGATGAGCTATGGAAACCTTCAAAATTGCCCTACTAATCACCGCCAACTTTTTCCATCCCAGAGTCTCAGAGTCAATGGGTACATGCACGATAACATCACCGCCCGTGTGGATTGGAAGATGAGCTATGGAAGATGAGCTATGAGCTATGGTACCCTACTAATCACCGCCAACTTTTTCCATCCCAGAGTCTCAGAGTCAATGGGTACATGCACGATAACATCTCCACGCGTGTGGATTGGAAGATGAGCTATGAGCTATGGTGCCCTACTACTCAACGCCAACTTTTTCCATCCCAGAGTCTCAGAGTCAATGGGTACATGCACGATAACATCTCCACGCGTGTGGGTTGGAAGATGAGCTATGAGCTATGGTGCCCTACTAATCACCGCCAACTTTTTCCATCCCAGAGTCTTAGAGTCAATGGGTACATGCATGATAACATCACCACCCGTGTGGGTTGGAAGATGAGCTATGGAAACCTTAAAGATTGCCCTACTAATCACCGCCAACTTTTTTAAATCCCAGAGTCTCAGAGTCAGTGGCTACATGCACGATAACATCTCCACGCGTGTGGGTTGGAAGATGAGCTATGGAAGATGAGCTATGGAAGATGAGCTATGAGCTATGGTGCCCTACTAATCACCGCCAACTTTTTCCATCCCAGAGTCTTAGAGTCAGTGGGTACATGCACGATAACATCTCCACGCGTGTGGGTTGGAAGATGAGCTATGGAAGATGAGCTATGAGCTATGGTGCCCTACTACTCAACGCCAACTTTTTCCATCCGAGAGTCTTAGAGTCAATAGGTACATGCACGATAACATCTCCACGCGTGTGGGTTGGAAGATGAGCTATGGAAGATAAGCTATGAGCTATGGTGCCCTACTAATCACCGCCAACTTTTTCCATCCCAGAGTCTTAGAGTCAATGGGTACATGCACGATAACATCACCACCCGTGTGGGTTGGAAGATGAGCTATGGAAACCTTAAAGATTGCCCTGCTGACCACCGCCAACTTTTTCCATCCCAGAGTCTTAGAGTCAATGGGTACATGCACGATAACATCTCCACGCGTGTGGGTTGGAAGATGAGCTATGGAAACCTTCAAAATTGCCCTACTAATCACCGCCAACTTTTTCCATCCCAGAGTCTCAGAGTCAATGGGTACATGCACGATAACATCTCAACGCGTGTGGGTTGGAAGATGAGCTATGGAAGATGAGCTATGGAAGATGAGCTATGAGCTATGGTGCCCTACTAATCACCGCCAACTTTTTCCATCCCAGAGTCTTAGAGTCAGTGGGTACATGCACGATAACATCTCCACGCGTGTGGGTTGGAAGATGAGCTATGGAAACCTTCAAAATTGCCCTACTAATCACCGCCAACTTTTTCCATCCCAGAGTCTCAGAGTCAATGGGTTCATGCACGATAACATCTCCACGCGTGTGGGTTGGAAGATGAGCTATGGAAGATGAGCTATGGAAGATGAGCTATGAGCTATGGTGCCCTACTAATCACCGCCAACTTTTTCCATCCCAGAGTCTTAGAGTCAATGGGTACATGCACGATAACATCTCCACGCGTGTGGGTTGGAAGATGAGCTATGGAAGCGTTCAAAATTGCCCTACTGACCACGGCCAACTTTTTCCATCCGAGAGTCTCAGAGTCAATGGGTACATGCACGATAACATCTCCACGCATGTGGGTTGGAAGATGAGCTATGGAAGATGAGCTATGGAAGATGAGCTATGAGCTATGGTGCCCTACTAATCACCGCCAACTTTTTCCATCCCAGAGTCTTAGAGTCAATGGGTACATGCACGATAACATCACCACCCGTGTGGGTTGGAAGATGAGCTATGGAAGATGAGCTATGAGCTATGGTGCCCTACTACTCAACGCCAACTTTTTCCATCCCAGAGTCTCAGAGTCAATGGGTACATGCACGATAACATCTCCACGCGTGTGGGTTGGAAGATGAGCTATGAGCTATGGTGCCCTACTAATCACCGCCAACTTTTTCCATCCCAGAGTCTTAGAGTCAGTGGGTACATGCACGATAACATCTCCACGCGTGTGGGTTGGAAGATGAGCTATGGAAGATGAGCTATGGAAGATGAGCTATGAGCTATGGTGCCCTACTAATCACCGCCAACTTTTTCCATCCCAGAGTCTTAGAGTCAGTGGGTACATGCACGATAACATCTCCACGCGTGTGGGTTGGAAGATGAGTTATGGAAGATGAGCTATGAGCTATGGTGCCCTACTACTCAACGCCAACTTTTTCCATCCCAGAGTCTCAGAGTCAGTGGCTACATGCACGATAACATCTCCACGCGTGTGGGTTGGAAGATGAGCTATGGAAGATGAGCTATGAGCTATGGTGCCCTACTAATCACCGCCAACTTTTTCCATCCCAGAGTCTTAGAGTCAGTGGGTACATGCACGATAACATCTCCACGCGTGTGGGTTGGAAGATGAGCTATGAGCTATGGTGCCCTACTAATCACCGCCAACTTTTTCCATCCCAGAGTCTTAGAGTCAGTGGGTACATGCACGATAACATCTCCACGCGTGTGGGTTGGAAGATGAGCTATGGAAGATGAGCTATGAGCTATGGTGCCCTACTAATCACCGCCAACTTTTTCCATCCCAGAGTCTCAGAGTCAATGGGTACATGCACGATAACATCTCCACGCGTGTGGGTTGGAAGATGAGCTATGGAAGATGAGCTATGGAAGATGAGCTATGAGCTATGGTGCCCTACTAATCACCGCCAACTTTTTCCATCCCAGAGTCTTAGAGTCAATGGGTACATGCACGATAACATCTCCACGCGTGTGGGTTGGAAGATGAGCTATGAGCTATGGTGCCCTACTAATCACCGCCAACTTTTTCCATCCCAGAGTCTCAGAGTCAATGAGTACATGCACGAAAACATCTCCACGCGTGTGGGTTGGAAAATGAGCTATGGAAGATGAGCTATGAGCTATGGTGCCCTACTACTCAACGCCAACTTTTTCCATCCCAGAGTCTCAGAGTCAATGGGTACATGCACGATAACATCTCCACGCGTGTGGGTTGGAAGATGAGCTATGGAAGATGAGCTATGAGCTATGGTGCCCTACTAATCACCGCCAACTTTTTCCATCCCAGAGTCTCAGAGTCAATGGGTACATGCACGATAACATCACCACCCGTGTGGGTTGGAAGATGAGCTATGGAAACTCTAAGTGCCCTGCTGACCACCGCCAACTTTTTCCATCCCAGAGTCTTAGAGTCAATGGGTACATGCACGATAATATCTCCACGCGTGTGGGTTGGAAGATGAGCTATGGAAACCTTCAAAATTGCCCTACTAATCACCGCCAACTTTTTCCATCCCAGAGTCTCAGAGTCAATGGGTACATGCACGATAACATCACCGCCCGTGTGGATTGGAAGATGAGCTATGGAAGATGAGCTATGAGCTATGGTACCCTACTAATCACCGCCAACTTTTTCCATCCAGAGTCTCAGAGTCAATGGGTACATGCACGATAACATCTCCACGCGTGTGGGTTGGAAGATGAGCTATGAGCTATGGTGCCCTACTACTCAACGCCAACTTTTTCCATCCCAGAGTCTCAGAGTCAATGGGTACATGCACGATAACATCTCCACGCGTGTGGGTTGGAAGATGAGCTATGAGCTATGGTGCCCTACTAATCACCGCCAACTTTTTCCATCCCAGAGTCTCAGAGTCAATGGGTACATGCACGATAACATCTCCACGCGTGTGGGTTGGAAGATGAGCTATGGAAGATGAGCTATGAGCTATGGTGCCCTACTACTCAACGCCAACTTTTTCCATCCCAGAGTCTCAGAGTCAATGGGTACATGCACGATAACATCTCCACGCGTGTGGGTTGGAAGATGAGCTATGGAAACCTTCAAAATTGCCCTACTAATCACCGCCAACTTTTTCCATCCCAGAGTCTCAGAGTCAATGGGTACATGCACGAAAACATCTCCACGCGTGTGGGTTGGAAAATGAGCTATGGAAGATGAGCTATGAGCTATGGTGCCCTACTACTCACCGCCAACTTTTTCCATCCCAGAGTCTCAGAGTCAATGGGTACATGCACGATAACATCTCCACGCGTGTGGGTTGGAAGATGAGTTATGGAAGATGAGCTATGAGCTATGGTGCCCTACTAATCACCGCCAACTTTTTCCATCCCAGAGT
Organism: Eristalis arbustorum; assembly: GCA_916610145.1. Lineage (NCBI taxonomy): Eukaryota > Metazoa > Arthropoda > Insecta > Diptera > Syrphidae > Eristalis > Eristalis arbustorum. The sequence continues at coordinate 43,384 of CAKAIZ010000220.1, read as the reverse complement.
CTCAGAGTCAGTGGCTACATGCACGATAACATCTCCACGAGTGTGGGTTGGAAGATGAGCTATGGAAGATGAGCTATGAGCTATGGTGCCCTACTAATCACCGCCAACTTTTTCCATCCCAGAGTCTTAGAGTCAGTGGGTACATGCACGATAACATCTCCACGCGTGTGGGTTGGAAGATGAGCTATGGAAGATGAGCTATGAGCTATGGTGCCCTACTAATCACCGCCAACTTTTTCCATCCCAGAGTCTTAGAGTCAGTGGGTACATGCACGATAACATCTCCACGCGTGTGGGTTGGAAGATGAGCTATGGAAGATGAGCTATGAGCTACGGTGCCCTACTAATCACCGCCAACTTTTTCCATCCCAGAGTCTCAGAGTCAATGGGTACATGCACGATAACATCTCCACGCGTGTGGGTTGGAAGATGAGCTATGGAAGATGAGCTATGAGCTATGGTGCCCTACTAATCACCGCCAACTTTTTCCATCCCAGAGTCTTAGAGTCAATGGGTACATGCACGATAACATCTCCACGCGTGTGGGTTGGAAGATGAGCTATGGAAGATGAGCTATGAGCTATGGTGCCCTACTAATCACCGCCAACTTTTTCCATCCCAGAGTCTCAGAGTCAATGAGTACATGCACGAAAACATCTCCACGCGTGTGGGTTGGAAAATGAGCTATGGAAGATGAGCTATGAGCTATGGTGCCCTACTACTCAACGCCAACTTTTTCCATCCCAGAGTCTCAGAGTCAATGGGTACATGCACGATAACATCTCCACGCGTGTGGGTTGGAAGATGAGCTATGGAAGATGAGCTATGAGCTATGGTGCCCTACTAATCACCGCCAACTTTTTCCATCCCAGAGTCTCAGAGTCAATGGGTACATGCACGATAACATCACCACCCGTGTGGGTTGGAAGATGAGCTATGGAAACTCTAAAAATTGCCCTGCTGACCACCGCCAACTTTTTCCATCCCAGAGTCTTAGAGTCAATGGGTACATGCACGATAATATCTCCACGCGTGTGGGTTGGAAGATGAGCTATGGAAACCTTCAAAATTGCCCTACTAATCACCGCCAACTTTTTCCATCCCAGAGTCTTAGAGTCAATAGGTACATGCACGATAACATCTCCACGCGTGTGGGTTGGAAGATGAGTTATGGAAGATGAGCTATGAGCTATGGTGCCCTACTAATCACCGCCAACTTTTTCCATCCCAGAGTCTCAGAGTCAATGGGTACATGCACGATAACATCTCCACGCGTGTGGGTTGGAAGATGAGCTATGGAAGATGAGCTATGGAAGATGAGCTATGAGCTATGGTGCCCTACTAATCACCGCCAACTTTTTCCATCCCAGAGTCTTAGAGTCAATGGGTACATGCACGATAACATCTCCACGCGTGTGGGTTGGAAGATGAGCTATGAGCTATGGTGCCCTACTAATCACCGCCAACTTTTTCCATCCCAGAGTCTCAGAGTCAATGAGTACATGCACGAAAACATCTCCACGCGTGTGGGTTGGAAAATGAGCTATGGAAGATGAGCTATGAGCTATGGTGCCCTACTACTCAACGCCAACTTTTTCCATCCCAGAGTCTCAGAGTCAATGGGTACATGCACGATAACATCTCCACGCGTGTGGGTTGGAAGATGAGCTATGGAAGATGAGCTATGAGCTATGGTGCCCTACTAATCACCGCCAACTTTTTCCATCCCAGAGTCTCAGAGTCAATGGGTACATGCACGATAACATCACCACCCGTGTGGGTTGGAAGATGAGCTATGGAAACTCTAAAAATTGCCCTGCTGACCACCGCCAACTTTTTCCATCCCAGAGTCTTAGAGTCAATGGGTACATGCACGATAATATCTCCACGCGTGTGGGTTGGAAGATGAGCTATGGAAACCTTCAAAATTGCCCTACTAATCACCGCCAACTTTTTCCATCCCAGAGTCTCAGAGTCAATGGGTACATGCACGATAACATCACCGCCCGTGTGGATTGGAAGATGAGCTATGGAAGATGAGCTATGAGCTATGGTACCCTACTAATCACCGCCAACTTTTTCCATCCCAGAGTCTCAGAGTCAATGGGTACATGCACGATAACATCTCCACGCGTGTGGGTTGGAAGATGAGCTATGAGCTATGGTGCCCTACTACTCAACGCCAACTTTTTCCATCCCAGAGTCTCAGAGTCAATGGGTACATGCACGATAACATCTCCACGCGTGTGGGTTGGAAGATGAGCTATGAGCTATGGTGCCCTACTAATCACCGCCAACTTTTTCCATCCCAGAGTCTCAGAGTCAATGGGTACATGCACGATAACATCTCCACGCGTGTGGGTTGGAAGATGAGCTATGGAAGATGAGCTATGAGCTATGGTGCCCTACTACTCAACGCCAACTTTTTTCCATCCCAGAGTCTCAGAGTCAATGGGTACATGCACGATAACATCTCCACGCGTGTGGGTTGGAAGATGAGCTATGGAAACCTTCAAAATTGCCCTACTAATCACCGCCAACTTTTTCCATCCCAGAGTCTCAGAGTCAATGGGTACATGCACGAAAACATCTCCACGCGTGTGGGTTGGAAAATGAGCTATGGAAGATGAGCTATGAGCTATGGTGCCCTACTACTCACCGCCAACTTTTTCCATCCCAGAGTCTCAGAGTCAATGGGTACATGCACGATAACATCTCCACGCGTGTGGGTTGGAAGATGAGTTATGGAAGATGAGCTATGAGCTATGGTGCCCTACTAATCACCGCCAACTTTTTCCATCCCAGAGTCTCAGAGTCAGTGGCTACATGCACGATAACATCTCCACGAGTGTGGGTTGGAAGATGAGCTATGGAAGATGAGCTATGAGCTATGGTGCCCTACTAATCACCGCCAACTTTTTCCATCCCAGAGTCTTAGAGTCAGTGGGTACATGCACGATAACATCTCCACGCGTGTGGGTTGGAAGATGAGCTATGGAAGATGAGCTATGAGCTATGGTGCCCTACTAATCACCGCCAACTTTTTCCATCCCAGAGTCTTAGAGTCAGTGGGTACATGCACGATAACATCTCCACGCGTGTGGGTTGGAAGATGAGCTATGGAAGATGAGCTATGAGCTACGGTGCCCTACTAATCACCGCCAACTTTTTCCATCCCAGAGTCTCAGAGTCAATGGGTACATGCACGATAACATCTCCACGCGTGTGGGTTGGAAGATGAGCTATGGAAGATGAGCTATGAGCTATGGTGCCCTACTAATCACCGCCAACTTTTTCCATCCCAGAGTCTTAGAGTCAATGGGTACATGCACGATAACATCTCCACGCGTGTGGGTTGGAAGATGAGCTATGGAAGATGAGCTATGAGCTATGGTGCCCTACTAATCACCGCCAACTTTTTCCATCCCAGAGTCTCAGAGTCAATGAGTACATGCACGAAAACATCTCCACGCGTGTGGGTTGGAAAATGAGCTATGGAAGATGAGCTATGAGCTATGGTGCCCTACTACTCAACGCCAACTTTTTCCATCCCAGAGTCTCAGAGTCAATGGGTACATGCACGATAACATCTCCACGCGTGTGGGTTGGAAGATGAGCTATGGAAGATGAGCTATGAGCTATGGTGCCCTACTAATCACCGCCAACTTTTCCATCCCAGAGTCTCAGAGTCAATGGGTACATGCACGATAACATCACCACCCGTGTGGGTTGGAAGATGAGCTATGGAAACTCTAAAAATTGCCCTGCTGACCACCGCCAACTTTTTCCATCCCAGAGTCTTAGAGTCAATGGGTACATGCACGATAATATCTCCACGCGTGTGGGTTGGAAGATGAGCTATGGAAACCTTCAAAATTGCCCTACTAATCACCGCCAACTTTTTCCATCCCAGAGTCTCAGAGTCAATGGGTACATGCACGATAACATCACCGCCCGTGTGAATTGGAAGATTAGCTATGGAAGATGAGCTATGAGCTATGGTACCCTACTAATCACCGCCAACTTTTTCCATCCCAGAGTCTCAGTGTCAATGGGTACATGCACGATAACATCTCCACGCGTGTGGGTTGGAAGATGAGCTATGAGCTATGGTGCCCTACTACTCAACGCCAACTTTTTCCATCCCAGAGTCTCAGAGTCAATGGGTACATGCACGATAACATCTCCACGCGTGTGGGTTGGAAGATGAGCTATGAGCTATGGTGCCCTACTAATCACCGCCAACTTTTTCCATCCCAGAGTCTCAGAGTCAATGGGTACATGCACGAAAACATCTCCACGCGTGTGGGTTGGAAAATGAGCTATGGAAGATGAGCTATGAGCTATGGTGCCCTACTAATCACCGCCAACTTTTTCCATCCCAGAGTCTCAGAGTCAATGGGTACATGCACGATAACATCTCCACGCGTGTGGGTTGGAAGATGAGCTATGGAAGATGAGCTATGAGCTATGGTGCCCTACTACTCAACGCCAACTTTTTCCATCCCAGAGTCTCAGAGTCAATGGGTACATGCACGATAACATCTCCACGCGTGTGGGTTGGAAGATGAGCTATGGAAACCTTCAAAATTGCCCTACCAATCACCGCCAACTTTTTCCATCCCAGAGTCTCAGAGTCAATGGGCACATGCACGAAAACATCTCCACGCGTGTGGGTTGGAAAATGAGCTATGGAAGATGAGCTATGAGCTATGGTGCCCTACTACTCACCGCCAACTTTTTCCATCCCAGAGTCTCAGAGTCAATGGGTACATGCACGATAACATCTCCACGCGTGTGGGTTGGAAGATGAGCTATGGAAGATGAGCTATGAGCTATGGTGCCCTACTAATCACCGCCAACTTTTTCCATCCCAGAGTCTCAGAGTCAATGGGTACATGCACGATAACATCACCACCCGTGTGGGTTGGAAGATGAGCTATGGAAACCTTAAAAATTGCCCTGCTGACCACCGCCAACTTTTTCCATCCCAGAGTCTTAGAGTCAATGGGTACATGCACGATAATATCTCCACGCGTGTGGGTTGGAAGATGAGCTATGGAAACCTTCAAAATTGCCCTACTAATCACCGCCAACTTTTTTCCATCCCAGAGTCTCAGAGTCAATGGGTACATGCACGATAACATCACCGCCCGTGTGGATTGGAAGATGAGCTATGGAAGATAAGCTATGAGCTATGGTACCCTACTAATCACCGCCAACTTTTCCATCCCAGAGTCTTAGAGTCAATGGGTACATGCACGATAACATCTCCAAGCGTGTGGGTTGGAAGATGAGCTATGAGCTATGGTGCCCTACTAATCACCGCCAACTTTTTCCATCCCAGAGTCAGTGGCTACATGCACGATAACATCTCCACGCGTGTGGGTTGGAAGATGAGCTATGGAAGATGAGCTATGAGCTATGGTGCCCTACTAATCACCGCCAACTTTTTCCATCCCAGAGTCTTAGAGTCAGTGGGTACATGCACGATAACATCTCCACGCGTGTGGGTTGGAAGATGAGCTATGGAAGATGAGCTATGAGCTATGGTGCCCTACTACTCAACGCCAACTTTTTCCATCCGAGAGTCTTAGAGTCAATAGGTACATGCACGAAAACATCTCCACGCGTGTGGGTTGGAAGATGAGCTATGGAAGATAAGCTATGAGCTATGGTGTCCTACTAATCACCGCCAACTTTTTCCATCCCAGAGTCTTAGAGTCAATGGGTACATGCACGATAACATCACCACCCGTGTGGTGTTGGAAGATGAGCTATGGAAACCTTAAAGATTGCCCTGCTGACCACCGCCAACTTTTTCCATCCCAGAGTCTTAGAGTCAATGGGTACATGCACGATAACATCTCCACGCGTGTGGGGTTGGAAGATGAGCTATGGAAACCTTCAAAATTGCCCTACTAATCACCGCCAACTTTTTCCATCCCAGAGTCTCAGAGTCAATGGGTACATGCACGATAGACATCTCCACGCGTGTGGGTTGGAAGATGAGCTATGGAAGATGAGCTATGGAAGATGAGCTATGAGCTATGGTGCCCTACTAATCACCGCCAACTTTTTCCATCCCAGAGTCTTAGAGTCAGTGGGTACATGCACGATAACATCTCCACGCGTGTGGGTTGGAAGATGAGCTATGGAAACCTTCAAAATTGCCCTACTAATCACCGCCAACTTTTTCCATCCCAGAGTCTTAGAGTCAGTGGGTACATGCACGATAACATCTCCACGCGTGTGGGTTGGAAGATGAGCTATGGAAACCTTCAAAATTGCCCTACTAATCACCGCCAACTTTTTCCATCCCAGAGTCTTAGTGTCAATGGGTACATGCACGATAACATCTCCACGCGTGTGGGTTGGAAGATGAGCTATGGAAGCGTTCAAAATTGCCCTACTGACCACGGCCAACTTTTTCCATCCGAGAGTCTCAGAGTCAATGGGTACATGCACGATAACATCTCCACGCGTGTGGGTTGGAAGATGAGCTATGGAAACCTTCAAAATTGCCCTACAAATCGCCGCCACCTTTTCCCTTCCCAGAGTCTCAGAGTCAATGGGTACATGCACGATAACATCTCCACGCGTGTGGGTTGGAAGATGAGCTATGGAAGATGAGCTATGGAAGATGAGCTATGAGCTATGGTGCCCTACTAATCACCGCCAACTTTTTCCATCCCCAGAGTCTTAGAGTCAATGGGTACATGCACGATAACATCACCACCCGTGTGGGTTGGAAGATGAGCTATGGAAGATGAGCTATGAGCTATGGTGCCCTACTACTCAACGCCAACTTTTTCCATCCCAGAGTCTCAGAGTCAATGGGTACATGCACGATAACATCTCCACGCGTGTGGGTTGGAAGATGAGCTATGAGCTATGGTGCCCTACTAATCACCGCCAACTTTTTCCATCCCAGAGTCTTAGAGTCAGTGGGTACATGCACGATAACATCTCCACGCGTGTGGGTTGGAAGATGAGCTATGGAAGATGAGCTATGGAAGATGAGCTATGAGCTATGGTGCCCTACTAATCACCGCCAACTTTTTCCATCCCAGAGTCTTAGAGTCAATGGGTACATGCACGATAACATCACCACCCGTGTGGGTTGGAAGATGAGCTATGGAAACCTTAAAGATTGCCCTACTAATCACCGCCAACTTTTTCCATACCAGAGTCTCAGAGTCAGTGGCTACATGCACGATAACATCTCCACGCGTGTGGGTTGGAAGATGAGCTATGGAAGATGAGCTATGGAAGATAAGCTATGAGCTATGGTGCCCTACTAATCACCGCCAACTTTTTCCATCCCAGAGTCTCAGAGTCAATGGGTACATGCACGATAACATCTCCACGCGTGTGGGTTGGAAGATGAGCTATGGAAGATGAGCTATGAGCTATGGTGCCCTACTAATCACCGCCAACTTTTTCCATCCCAGAGTCTCAGAGTCAATGGGTACATGCACGATAACATCTCCACGCGTGTGGGTTGGAAGATGAGCTATGAGCTATGGTGCCCTACTAATCACCGCCAACTTTTTCCATCCCAGAGTCTTAGAGTCAGTGGGTACATGCACGATAACATCTCCACGCGTGTGGTTTGGAAAATTAGCTATGGAAACCTTAAAAATTGCCCTACTGACCACCGCCAACTTTTTCCATCCCAGAGTCTCAGAGTCAATGGGTACATGCACGATAACATCTCCACGTGTGGGTTGGAAAATGAGCTATGGAAGATGAGCTATGAGCTATGGTGCCCTACTAATCACCGCCAACTTTTTCCATCCCAGAGTCTTAGAGTCAGTGGGTACATGCACGATAACATCTCCACGCGTGTGGGTTGGAAGATGAGCTATGGAAACCTTCAAAATTGCCCTACTAATCACCGCCAACTTTTTCCATCCCAGAGTCTCAGAGTCAATGGGTACATGCACGATAACATCTCCACGCGTGTGGGTTGGAAAATGAGCTATGGAAGATGAGCTATGAGCTATGGTGCCCTACTAATCACCGCCAACTTTTTCCATCCCAGAGTCTTAGAGTCAGTGGGTACATGCACTATAACATCTCCACGCGTGTGGGTTGGAAGATGAGCTATGGCAGATGAGCTATGAGCTATGGTGCTTTACTACTCAACGCCAACTTTTTCCATCCCAGAGTCTTAGAGTCAGTGGGTACATGCACGATAACATCTCCACGCGTGTGGGTTGGAAGATGAGCTATGGAAACCTTCAAAATTGCCCTACTAATCACCACCAACTTTTTCCATCCCAGAGTCTCAGAGTCAATGGGTACATGCACGAAAACATCTCCACGCGTGTGGGTTGGAAAATGAGCTATGTAAGATGAGCTATGAGCTATGGTGCCCTACTAATCACCGCCAACTTTTTCTATCCCAGAGTCTCAGAGTCAATGGGTACATGCACGATAACATCACCACCCGTGTGGGTTGGAAGATGAGCTATGGAAACCTTAAAAATTGCCCTGCTGACCACCGCCAACTTTTTCCATCCCAGAGTCTTAGAGTCAGTGGGTACATGCACGATAACAACTCCACCCGTGTGGGTTGGAAGATGAGCTATGGAAGATGAGCTATGGAAGATGAGCTATGAGCTATGGTGCCCTACTAATCACCGCCAACTTTTTCCATCCCAGAGTCTTAGAGTCAATGGGTACATGCACGATAACATCTCCACGCGTGTGGGTTGGAAGATGAGCTATGGAAGATGAGCTATGAGCTACGGTGCCCTACTAATCACCGCCAACTTTTTCCATCCCAGAGTCTTAGAGTCAATGGGTACATGCACGATAACATCTCCACGCGTGTGGGTTGGAAGATGAGCTATGGAAACCTTCAAAATTGCCCCTACTAATCACCGCCAACTTTTTCCATCCCAGAGTCTCAGATTCAATGGGTACATGCACGAAAACATCTCCACGCGTGTGGGTTGGAAAATGAGCTATGGAAGATGAGCTATGAGCTATGGTGCCCTACTACTCAACGCCAACTTTTTCCATCCCAGAGTCTCAGAGTCAATGGGTACATGCACGATAACATCTCCACGCGTGTGGGTTGGAAGATGAGCTATGAGCTATGGTGCCCTACTAATCACCGCCAACTTTTTCCATCCCAGAGTCTTAGAGTCAGTGGGTACATGCACGATAACATCTCCACGCGTGTGGGTTGGAAGATGAGCTATGGAAGATGAGCTATGGAAGATGAGCTATGAGCTATGGTGCCCTACTAATCACCGCCAACTTTTTCCATCCCAGAGTCTTAGAGTCAATGGGTACATGCACGATAACATCACCACCCGTGTGGGTTGGAAGATGAGCTATGGAAACCTTAAAGATTGCCCTACTAATCACCGCCAACTTTTTCCATCCCAGAGTCTCAGAGTCAGTGGCTACATGCACGATAACATCTCCACGCGTGGGGGTTGGAAGATGAGCTATGGAAACCTTCAAAATTGCCCTACTAATCACCGCCAACTTTTTCCATCCCAGAGTCTCAGAGTCAGTGGCTACATGCACGATAACATCTCCACGCGTGTGGGTTGGAAGATGAGCTATGGAAGATGAGCTATGAGCTATGGTGCCCTACTAATCACCGCCAACTTTTTCCATCCCAGAGTCTTAGAGTCAGTGGGTACATGCACGATAACATCTCCACGCGTGTGGGTTGGAAGATGAGCTATGGAAACCTTCAAAATTGCCCTACTAATCACCGATAAACTTTTTCCATCCCAGAGTCTCAGAGTCAATGGGTACATGCACGATAACATCACCGCCCGTGTGGATTGGAAGATGAGCTATGGAAGCGTTCAAAATTGCCCTACTGACCACCGCCAACTTTTTCCATCCCAGAGTCTCAGAGTCAATGGGTACATGCACGATAACATCACCGCCCGTGTGGATTGGAAGATGAGCTATGGAAGCGTTCAAAATTGCCCTACTAATCACCGCCAACTTTTTCCATCCCAGAGTCTCAGAGTCAATGGGTACATGCACGATAACATCACCACCCGTGTGGGTTGGAAGATGAGCTATGGAAACCTTCAAAATTGCCCTACTAATCACCGCCAACTTTTTCCATCCCAGAGTCTCAGAGTCAATGGGTACATGCACGGTAACATCACCGCCCGTGTGGATTGGAAGATGAGCTATGGAAGCGTTCAAAATTGCCCTACTGACCACCGCCAACTTTTTCCATCCCAGAGTCTTAGAGTCAATGGGTACATGCACGATAACATCTCCACGCGTGTGGGTTGGAAGATGAGCTATGGAAGATGAGCTATGAGCTATGGTGCCCTACTAATCACCGCCAACTTTTTCCATCCCAGAGTCTCAGAGTCAATGGGTACATGCACGATAACATCTCCACGCGTGTGGGTTGGAAGATGAGCTATGGAAGATGAGCTATGAGCTATGGTGCCCTACTAATCACCGCCAACTTTTTCCATCCCAGAGTCTCAGAGTCAATGGGTACATGCACGATAACATCTCCACGCGTGTGGGTTGGAAGATGAGCTATGGAAACCTTCAAAATTGCCCTACTAATCACCGCCAACTTTTTCCATCCCAGAGTCTCAGAGTCAGTGGCTACATGCACGATAACATCTCCACGCGTGTGGGTTGGAAGATGAGCTATGGAAGATGAGCTATGAGCTATGGTGCCCTACTAATAACCGCCAACTTTTTCCATCCCAGAGTCTTAGAGTCAGTGGGTACATGCACGATAACATCTCCACGCGTGTGGGTTGGAAGATGAGCTATGGAAGATGAGCTATGGAAGATGAGCTATGAGCTATGGTGCCCTACTAATCACCGCCAACTTTTGCCATCCCAGAGTCTCAGAGTCAATGGGTACATGCACGATAACATCACCACCCGTGTGGGTTGGAAGATGAGCTATGGAAGATGAGCTATGGAAGATGAGCTATGAGCTATGGTGCCCTACTAATCACCGCCAACTTTTTCCATCCCAGAGTCTTAGAGTCAATGGGTACATGCACGATAACATCTCCACGCGGGTGGGTTGGAAGATGAGCTATGGAAACCTTAAAGATTGCCCTGCTGACCACCGCCAACTTTTTCCATCCCAGAGTCTTAGAGTCAATGGGTACATGCACGATAACATCTCCACGCGTGTGGGTTGGAAGATGAGCTATGGAAGATGAGCTATGAGCTATGGTGCCCTACTACTCAACGCCAACTTTATCCATCCCAGAGTCTCAGAGTCAATGGGTACATGCACGATAACATCACCACCCGTGTGGGTTGGAAGATGAGCTATGGAAGATGAGCTATGGAAGATGAGCTATGAGCTATGGTGCCCTACTACTCAACGCCAACTTTTTCCATCCGAGAGTCTTAGAGTCAATAGGTACATGCACGATAACATCACCACCCGTGTGGGTTGGAAGATGAGCTATGGAAACCTTCAAAATTGCCCTACTAATCACCGCCAACTTTTGCCATCCCAGAGTCTCAGAGTCAATGGGTACATGCACGATAACATCTCCACGCGTGTGGGTTGGAAGATGAGCTATGAGCTATGGTGCCCTACTAATCACCGCCAACTTTTTCCATCCCAGAGTCTTAGAGTCAGTGGCTACATGCACGATAACATCTCCACGCGTGTGGGTTGGAAGATGAGCTATGGAAGATGAGCTATGAGCTATGGTGCCCTACTAATCACCGCCAACTTTTTCCATCCCAGAGTCTTAGAGTCAATAGGTACATGCACGATAACATCTCCACGCGTGTGGATTGGAAGATGAGCTATGGAAGATGAGCTATGAGCTATGGTACCCTACTAATCACCGCCAACTTTTTCCATCCCAGAGTCTCAGAGTCAATGGGTACATGCACGATAACATCTCCACGCGTGTGGGTTGGAAGATGAGTTATGGAAGATGAGCTATGAGCTATGGTGCCCTACTAATCACCGCCAACTTTTTCCATCCCAGAGTCTTAGAGTCAATGGGTACATGCACGATAACATCTCCACGCGTGTGGGTTGGAAAATGAGCTATGGAAGATGAGCTATGAGCTATGGTGCCCTACTAATCACCGCCAACTTTTTCCATCCCAGAGTCTCAGAGTCAATGGGTACATGCACGATAACATCACCACCCGTGTGGGTTGGAAGATGAGCTATGGAAACCTTCAAAATTGCCCTACTAATCACCGCCAACTTTTTCCATCCCAGAGTCTCAGAGTCAATGGGTACATGCACGATAACATCACCGCCCGTGTGGATTGGAAGATGAGCTATGGAAGCGTTCAAAATTGCCCTACTGACCACCGCCAACTTTTTCCATCCCAGAGTCTCAGAGTCAATGGGTACATGCACGATAACATCTGCACGCGTGTGGGTTGGAAGATGAGCTATGGAAGATGAGCTATGAGCTATGGTGCCCTACTAATCACCGCCAACTTTTTCCATCCCAGAGTCTTAGAGTCAGTGGGTACATGCACGATAACATCTCCACGCGTGTGGGTTGGAAGATGAGCTATGGAAGATGAGCTATGAGCTATGGTGCCCTACTAATCACCGCCAACTTTTTCCATCCCAGAGTCTCAGAGTCAATGGGTACATGCACGATAACATCTCCACGCGTGTGGGTTGGAAGATGAGCTATGGAAGATGAGCTATGGAAGATGAGCTATGAGCTATGGTGCCCTACTAATCACCGCCAACTTTTTCCATCCCAGAGTCTTAGAGTCAGTGGGTACATGCACGATAACATCTCCACGCGTGTGGGTTGGAAGATGAGCTATGGAAACCTTCAAAATTGCCCTACTAATCACCGCCAACTTTTTCCATCCCACAGTCTCAGAGTCAATGGGTACATGCACGATAACATCACCGCCCGTGTGGATTGGAAGATGAGCTATGGAAGCGTTCAAAATTGCCCTACTGACCACCGCCAACTTTTTCCATCCCAGAGTCTCAGAGTCAATGGGTACATGCACGATAACATCACCGCCCGTGTGGATTGGAAGATGAGCTATGGAAGCGTTCAAAATTGCCCTACTGACCACCGCCAACTTTTTCCATCCCAGAGTCTCAGAGTCAATGGGTACATGCACGATAACATCACCGCCCGTGTGGGTTGGAAGATGAGCTATGGAAACCTTCAAAATTGCCCTACTAATCACCGCCAACTTTTTCCATCCCAGAGTCTTAGAGTCAATGGGTACATGCACGATAACATCTCCACGCGTGTGGGTTGGAAGATGAGCTATGAGCTATGGTACCCTATTAATCACCGCCAACTTTTTCCATCCCAGAGTCTCAGAGTCAATGGGTACATGCACGATAACATCTCCACGCGTGTGGGTTGGAAGATGAGCTATGGAAGATGAGCTATGAGCTATGGTACCCTACTAATCACCGCCAACTTTTTCCATCCCAGAGTCTCAGAGTCAATGGGTACATGCACGATAACATCTCCACGCGTGTGGGTTGGAAGATGAGCTATGGAAGATGAGCTATGAGCTATGGTGCCCTACTACTCAACGCCAACTTTTTCCATCCGAGAGTCTTAGAGTCAATAGGTACATGCACGATAACATCTCCACGCGTGTGGGTTGGAAGATGAGCTATGGAAGATGAGCTATGAGCTATGGTGCCCTACTACTCAACGCCAACTTTTTCCATCCGAGAGTCTTAGAGTCAATAGGTACATGCACGATAACATCTCCACGCGTGTGGGTTGGAAGATGAGCTATGGAAGATGAGCTATGAGCTATGGTGCCCTACTAATCACCGCCAACTTTTTCCATCCCAGAGTCTTAGAGTCAATGGGTACATGCACGATAACATCTCCACGCGTGTGGGTTGGAAGATGAGCTATGAGCTATGGTGCCCTACTAATCACCGCCAACTTTTTCCATCCCAGAGTCTTAGAGTCAGTGGGTACATGCACGATAACATCTCCACGCGTGTGGGTTGGAAGATGAGCTATGTAAGATGAGCTATGAGCTATGGTGCCCTACTAATCACCGCCAACTTTTTCCATCCCAGAGTCTCAGAGTCAATGGGTACATGCACGATAACATCTCCACGCGTGTGGGTTGGAAGATGAGCTATGGAAGATGAGCTATGGAAGATGAGCTATGAGCTATGGTGCCCTACTAATCACCGCCAACTTTTTCCATCCCAGAGTCTTAGAGTCAGTGGGTACATGCACGATAACATCTCCACGCGTGTGGGTTGGAAGATGAGCTATGGAAACCTTCAAAATTGCCCTACTAATCACCGCCAACTTTTTCCATCCCAGAGTCTTAGAGTCAATAGGTACATGCACGATAACATCTCCACGCGTGTGGGTTGGAAGATGAGCTATGGAAACCTTCAAAATTGCCCTACTGACCACGGCCAACTTTTTCCATCCCAGATTCTTAGAGTCAATAGGTACATGCACGATAACATCTCCACGCGTGTGGGTTGGAAGATGAGCTATGGAAACCTTCAAAATTGCCCTACTGACCACGGCCAACTTTTTCCATCCCAGAGTCTTAGAGTCAATAGGTACATGCACGATAACATCTCCACGCGTGTGGGTTGGAAGATGAGCTATGGAAGATGAGCTATGAGCTATGGTGCCCTACTAATCACCGCCAACTTTTTCCATCCCAGAGTCTTAGAGTCAATGGGTACATGCACGATAACATCTCCACGCGTGTGGGTTGGAAGATGAGCTATGAGCTATGGTGCCCTACTAATCACCGCCAACTTTTTCCATCCCAGAGTCTTAGAGTCAGTGGGTACATGCACGATAACATCTCCACGCGTGTGGGTTGGAAGATGAGCTATGGAAGATGAGCTATGAGCTATGGTGCCCTACTACTCAACGCCAACTTTTTCCATCCCAGAGTCTCAGAGTCAGTGGCTACATGCACGATAACATCTCCACGCGTGTGGGTTGGAAGATGAGCTATGGAAGATGAGCTATGGAAGATGAGCTATGGAAGATGAGCTATGAGCTATGGTGCCCTACTAATCACCGCCAACTTTTGCCATCCCAGAGTCTCAGAGTCAATGGGTACATGCACGATAACATCACCACCCGTGTGGGTTGGAAGATGAGCTATGGAAGATGAGCTATGGAAGATGAGCTATGGAAGATGAGCTATGGAAGATGAGCTATGGAAGATGAGCTATGAGCTATGGTGCCCTACTACTCAACGCCAACTTTTTCCATCCCAGAGTCTCAGAGTCAGTGGCTACATGCACGATAACATCTCCACGCGTGTGGGTTGGAAGATGAGCTATGGAAGATGAGCTATGGAAGATGAGCTATGAGCTATGGTGCCCTACTAATCACCGCCAACTTTTTCCATCCCAGAGTCTTAGAGTCAATGGGTACATGCACGATAACATCTCCACGCGTGTGGGTTGGAAGATGAGCTATGGAAACCTTAAAGATTGCCCTGCTGACCACCGCCAACTTTTTCCATCCCAGAGTCTTAGAGTCAATGGGTACATGCACGATAACATCTCCACGCGTGTGGGTTGGAAGATGAGCTATGGAAGATGAGCTATGAGCTATGGTGCCCTACTACTCAACGCCAACTTTTTCCATCCCAGAGTCTCAGAGTCAATGGGTACATGCACGATAACATCACCACCCGTGTGGGTTGGAAGATGAGCTATGGAAGATGAGCTATGAGCTATGGTGCCCTACTAATCACCGCCAACTTTTTCCATCCCAGAGTCTCAGAGTCAATGGGTACATGCACGATAACATCTCCACGCGTGTGGGTTGGAAAATGAGCTATGGAAGATGAGCTTTGAGCTATGGTGCCCTACTAATCACCGCCAACTTTTTCCATCCCAGAGTCTTAGAGTCAATAGGTACATGCACGATAACATCTCCACGCGTGTGGATTGGAAGATGAGCTATGGAAGATGAGCTATGAGCTATGGTACCCTACTAATCACCGCCAACTTTTTCCATCCCAGAGTCTCAGAGTCAATGGGTACATGCACGATAACATCACCACCCGTGTGGGTTGGAAGATGAGCTATGGAAGATGAGCTATGGAAGATGAGCTATGAGCTATGGTGCCCTACTACCCAACGCCAACTTTTTCCATCCGAGAGTCTTAGAGTCAATAGGTACATGCACGATAACATCACCACCCGTGTGGGTTGGAAGATGAGCTATGGAAACCTTCAAAATTGCCCTACTAATCACCGCCAACTTTTGCCATCCCAGAGTCTCAGAGTCAATGGGTACATGCACGATAACATCTCCACGCGTGTGGGTTGGAAGATGAGCTATGAGCTATGGTGCCCTACTAATCACCGCCAACTTTTTCCATCCCAGAGTCTTAGAGTCAGTGGCTACATGCACGATAACATCTCCACGCGTGTGGGTTGGAAGATGAGCTATGGAAGATGAGCTATGAGCTATGGTGCCCTACTAATCACCGCCAACTTTTTCCATCCCAGAGTCTCAGAGTCAATGGGTACATGCACGAAAACATCTCCACGCGTGTGGGTTGGAAAATGAGCTATGGAAGATGAGCTATGAGCTATGGTGCCCTACTACTCAACGCCAACTTTTTCCATCCCAGAGTCTCAGAGTCAATGGGTACATGCACGATAACATCTCCACGCGTGTGGGTTGGAAGATGAGCTATGAGCTATGGTGCCCTACTAATCACCGCCAACTTTTTCCATCCCAGAGTCTTAGAGTCAGTGGGTACATGCACGATAACATCTCCACGCGTGTGGGTTGGAAGATGAGCTATGGAAGATGAGCTATGGAAGATGAGCTATGAGCTATGGTGCCCTACTAATCACCGCCAACTTTTTCCATCCCAGAGTCTTAGAGTCAATGGGTACATGCACGATAACATCACCACCCGTGTGGGTTGGAAGATGAGCTATGGAAACCTTAAAGATTGCCCTACTAATCACCGCCAACTTTTTCCATCCCAGAGTCTCAGAGTCAATGGGTACATGCACGATAACATCTCCACGCGTGTGGGTTGGAAGATGAGCTATGGAAACCTTCAAAATTGCCCTACTAATCACCGCCAACTTTTTCCATCCCAGAGTCTCAGAGTCAATGGGTACATGCACGATAACATCACCACCCGTGTGGGTTGGAAGATGAGCTATGGAAGATGAGCTATGAGCTATGGTGCCCTACTAATCACCGCCAACTTTTTCCATCCGAGAGTCTTAGAGTCAATAGGTACATGCACGATAACATCTCCACGCGTGTGGGTTGGAAGATGAGCTATGGAAGATGAGCTATGAGCTATGGTACCCTACTAATCACCGCCAACTTTTTCCATCCCAGAGTCTTAGAGTCAATGGGTACATGCACGATAACATCACCGCCCGTGTGGATTGGAAGATGAGCTATGGAAGCGTTCAAAATTGCCCTACTGACCACCGCCAACTTTTTCCATCCCAGAGTCTCAGAGTCAATGGGTACATGCACGATAACATCTCCACGCGTGTGGGTTGGAAGATGAGCTATGGAAGATGAGCTATGAGCTATGGTGCCCTACTAATCACCGCCAACTTTTTCCATCCCAGAGTCTCAGAGTCAATGGGTAAATGCACGATAACATCTCCACGCGTGTGGGTTGGAAGATGAGCTATGAGCTATGGTGCCCTACTAATCACCGCCAACTTTTTCCATCCCAGAGTCTTAGAGTCAATGGGTACATGCACGATAACATCTCCACGCGTGTGGGTTGGAAGATGAGCTATGGAAACCTTCAAAATTGCCCTACTAATCACCGCCAACTTTTTCCATCCCGGAGTCTCAGAGTCAGTGGCTACATGCACGATAACATCTCCACGCGTGTGGGTTGGAAGATGAGCTATGGAAGATGAGCTATGAGCTATGGTGCCCTACTAATCACCGCCAACTTTTTCCATCCCAGAGTCTCAGAGTCAATGGGTACATGCACGATAACATCTCCACGCGTGTGAGTTGGAAGATGAGCTATGGAAGATGAGCTATGAGCTATGGTGCCCTACTAATCACCGCCAACTTTTTCCATCCCAGAGTCTCAGAGTCAATGGGTACATGCACGATAACATCTATACGCGTGTGGGTTGGAAGATGAGCTATGGAAGATGAGCTATGAGCTATGGTGCCCTACTAATCACCGCCAACTTTTTCCATCCCAGAGTCTTAGAGTCAGTGGGTACATGCACGATAACATCTCCACGCGTGTGGGTTGGAAGATGAGCTATGGAAACCTTCAAAATTGCCCTACTAATCACCGCCAACTTTTTCCATCCCAGAGTCTCAGAGTCAGTGGCTACATGCACGATAACATCTCCACGCGTGTGGGTTGGAAGATGAGCTATGGAAGATGAGCTATGAGCTATGGTGCCCTACTAATCACCGCCAACTTTTTCCATCCCAGAGTCTCAGAGTCAATGGGTACATGCACGATAACATCTCCACGCGTGTGGGTTGGAAGATGAGCTATGGAAGATGAGCTATGAGCTATGGTGCCCTACTAATCACCGCCAACTTTTTCCATCCCAGAGTCTCAGAGTCAATGGGTACATGCACGATAACATCTCCACGCGTGTGGGTTGGAAGATGAGCTATGGAAGATGAGCTATGAGCTATGGTGCCCTACTAATCACCGCCAACTTTTTTCATCCCAGAGTCTCAGAGTCAATGGGTACATGCACGATAACATCTCCACGCGTGTGGGTTGGAAGATGAGCTATGGAAGATGAGCTATGAGCTATGGTGCCCTACTAATCAACGCCAACTTTTTCCATCCCAGAGTCTCAGAGTCAATGGGTACATGCACGATAACATCTCCACGCGTGTGGGTTGGAAGATGAGCTATGGAAGATGAGCTATGGAAGATGAGCTATGAGCTATGGTGCCCTACTAATCACCGCCAACCTTTTCCATCCCAGAGTCTCAGAGTCAATGGGTACATGCACGATAACATCTCCACGCGTGTTGGTTGGAAGATGAGCTATGGAAGATGAGCTATGAGCTATGGTGCCCTACTAATCACCGCCAACTTTTTCCATCCCAGAGTCTCAGAGTCAATGGGTACATGCACGATAACATCTCCACGCGTGTGGGTTGGAAGATGAGCTATGAGCTATGGTGCCCTACTAATCACCGCCAACTTTTTCCATCCCAGAGTCTTAGAGTCAATGGGTACATGCACGATAACATCTCCACGCGTGTGGGTTGGAAGATGAGCTATGGAAACCTTCAAAATTGCCCTACTAATCACCGCCAACTTTTTCCATCCCAGAGTCTCAGAGTCAGTGGCTACATGCACGATAACATCTCCACGCGTGTGGGTTGGAAGATGAGCTATGGAAAATGAGCTATGAGCTATGGTGCCCTACTAATCACCGCCAACTTTTTCCATCCCAGAGTCTCAGAGTCAATGGGTACATGCACGATAACATCTCCACGCGTGTGGGTTGGAAGATGAGCTATGGAAGATGAGCTATGAGCTATGGTGCCCTACTAATCACCGCCAACTTTTTCCATCCCAGAGTCTCAGAGTCAATGGGTACATGCACGATAACATCTATACGCGTGTGGGTTGGAAGATGAGCTATGGAAGATGAGCTATGAGCTATGGTGCCCTACTAATCACCGCCAACTTTTTCCATCCCAGAGTCTTAGAGTCAGTGGGTACATGCACGATAACATCTCCACGCGTGTGGGTTGGAAGATGAGCTATGGAAACCTTCAAAATTGCCCTACTAATCACCGCCAACTTTTTCCATCCCAGAGTCTCAGAGTCGATGGGTACATGCACGATAACATCTCCACGCGTGTGGGTTGGAAGATGAGCTATGGAAGATGAGCTATGAGCTATGGTGCCCTACTAATCACCGCCAACTTTTTCCATCCCAGAGTCTCAGAGTCAATGGGTACATGCACGATAACATCTCCACGCGTGTGGGTTGGAAGATGAGCTATGGAAACCTTCAAAATTGCCCTACTAATCACCGCCAACTTTTTCCATCCCAGAGTCTTAGAGTCAATAGGTACATGCACGATAACATCTCCACGCGTGTGGGTTGGAAGATGAGCTATGAGCTATGGTGCCCTACTAATCACCGCCAACTTTTTCCATCCCAGAGTCTTAGAGTCAATAGGTACATGCACGATAACATCTCCACGCGTGTGGATTGGAAGATGAGCTATGGAGGATGAGCTATGAGCTATGGTACCCTACTAATCACCGCCAACTTTTTCCATCCCAGAGTCTTAGAGTCAATAGGTACATGCACGATAACATCTCCACGCGTGTGGGTTGGAAGATGAGCTATGAGCTATGGTGCCCTACTAATCACCGCCAACTTTTTTCCATCCCAGAGTCTTAGAGTCAATGGGTACATGCACGATAACATCTCCACGCGTGTGGGTTGGAAGATGAGCTATGGAAACCTTCAAAACTGCCCTACTAATCACCGCCAACTTTTTCCATCCCAGAGTCTCAGAGTCAGTGGCTACATGCACGATAACATCTCCACGCGTGTGGGTTGGAAGATGAGCTATGGAAGATGAGCTATGAGCTATGGTGCCCTACTAATCACCGCCAACTTTTTCCATCCCAGAGTCTTAGAGTCAGTGGGTACATGCACGATAACATCTCCACGCGTGTGGGTTGGAAGATGAGCTATGGAAGATGAGCTATGAGCTATGGTGCCCTACTAATCACCGCCAACTTTTTCCATCCCAGAGTCTTAGAGTCAGTGGGTACATGCACGATAACATCTCCACGCGTGTGGGTTGGAAGATGAGCTATGGAAGATGAGCTATGGAAGATGAGCTATGGAAGATGAGCTATGAGCTATGGTGCCCTACTACTCAACGCCAACTTTTTCCATCCCAGAGTCTCAGAGTCAATGGGTACATGCACGATAACATCTCCACGCGTGTGGGTTGGAAGATGAGCTATGGAAACCTTCAAAATTGCCCTACTAATCACCGCCAACTTTTGCCATCCCAGAGTCTCAGAGTCAATGGGTACATGCACGATAACATCACCACCCGTGTGGGTTGGAAGATAAGCTATGGAAGATGAACTATGGAAGATGAGCTATGAGCTATGGTGCCCTACTAATCACCGCCAACTTTTTCCATCCCAGAGTCTTAGAGTCAATGGGTACATGCACGATAACATCTCCACGCGTGTGGGTTGGAAGATGAGCTATGGAAACCTTCAAAATTGCCCTACTAATCACCGCCAACTTTTTCCATCCCAGAGTCTCAGAGTCAGTGGCTACATGCACGATAACATCTCCACGCGTGTGGGTTGGAAGATGAGCTATGGAAGATGAGCTATGAGCTATGGTGCCCTACTAATCACCGCCAACTTTTTCCATCCCAGAGTCTTAGAGTCAGTGGGTACATGCACGATAACATCTCCACGCGTGTGGGTTGGAAGATGAGCTATGGAAGATGAGCTATGAGCTATGGTGCCCTACTAATCACCGCCAACTTTTTCCATCCCAGAGTCTTAGAGTCAATGGGTACATGCACGATAATATCTCCACGCGTGTGGGTTGGAAGATGAGCTATGGAAACCTTCAAAATTGCCCTACTAATCACCGCCAACTTTTTCCATCCCAGAGTCTTAGAGTCAATGGGTACATGCACGATAACATCTCCACGCGTGTGGGTTGGAAAATGAGCTATGGAAGATGAGCTATGAGCTATGGTGCCCTACTAATCACCGCCAACTTTTTCCATCCCAGAGTCTCAGAGTCAATGGGTACATGCACGATAACATCTCCACGCGTGTGGGTTGGAAAATGAGCTATGGAAGATGAGCTTTGAGCTATGGTGCCCTACTAATCACCGCCAACTTTTTCCATCCCAGAGTCTCAGAGTCAATGGGTACATGCACGATAACATCACCACCCGTGTGGGTTGGAAGATGAGCTATGGAAGATGAGCTATGGAAGATGAGCTATGAGCTATGGTGCCCTACTAATCACCGCCAACTTTTTCCATCCGAGAGTCTTAGAGTCAATAGGTACATGCACGATAACATCTCCACGCGTGTGGGTTGGAAGATGAGCTATGAGCTATGGTACCCTACTAATCACCGCCAACTTTTTCCATCCCAGAGTCTTAGAGTCAATGGGTACATGCACGATAACATCACCGCCCGTGTGGATTGGAAGATGAGCTATGGAAGCGTTCAAAATTGCCCTACTGACCACCGCCAACGTTTTCCATCCCAGAGTCTCAGAGGCAATGGGTACATGCACGATAACATCTCCACGCGTGTGGGTTGGAAGATGAGCTATGGAAGATGAGCTATGAGCTATGGTGCCCTACTAATCACCGCCAACTTTTTCCATCCCAGAGTCGATAACATCTGCACGATAACATCTCCACGCGTGTGGGTTGGAAGATGAGCTATGGAAGATGAGCTATGAGCTATGGTGCCCTACTAATCACCGCCAACTTTTTCCATCCCAGAGTCTCAGAGTCAATGGGTACATGCACGATAACATCTCCACGCGTGTGGGTTGGAAGATGAGCTATGGAAGATGAGCTATGAGCTATGGTGCCCTACTAATCACCGCCAACTTTTTTCCATATGGAAGATGAGCTATGAGCTATGGTGCCCTACTAATCACCGCCAACTTTTTCCATCCCAGAGTCTCAGAGTCAATGGGTACATGCACGATAACATCTCCACGCGTGTGGGTTGGAAAATGAGCTATGGAAGATGAGCTATGAGCTATGGTGCCCTACTAATCACCGCCAACTTTTTCCATCCCAGAGTCTCAGAGTCAATGGGTACATGCACGATAACATCTATACGCGTGTGGGTTGGAAGATGAGCTATGGAAGATGAGCTATGAGCTATGGTGCCCTACTAATCACCGCCAACTTTTTCCATCCCAGAGTCTTAGAGTCAGTGGGTACATGCACGATAACATCTCCACGCGTGTGGGTTGGAAGATGAGCTATGGAAACCTTCAAAATTGCCCTACTAATCACCGCCAACTTTTTCCATCCCAGAGTCTCAGAGTCAATGGGTACATGCACGATAACATCTCCACGCGTGTGGGTTGGAAGATGAGCTATGGAAGATGAGCTATGAGCTATGGTGCCCTACTAATCACCGCCAACTTTTTCCATCCCAGAGTCTCAGAGTCAATGGGTACATGCACGATAACATCTCCACGCGTGTGGGTTGGAAGATGAGCTATGGAAACCTTCAAAATTGCCCTACTAATCACCGCCAACTTTTTCCATCCCAGAGTCTTAGAGTCAATAGGTACATGCACGATAACATCTCCACGCGTGTGGGTAGGAAGATGAGCTATGGAAGATGAGCTATGAGCTATGGTGCCCTACTAATCACCGCCAACTTTTTCCATCCCAGAGTCTCAGAGTCAATAGGTACATGCACGATAACATCTCCACGCGTGTGGATTGGAAGATGAGCTATGGAAGATGAGCTATGAGCTATGGTACCCTACTAATCACCGCCAACTTTTTCCATCCCAGAGTCTTAGAGTCAATAGGTACATGCACGATAACATCTCCACGCGTGTGGGTTGGAAGATGAGCTATGAGCTATGGTGCCCTACTAATCACCGCCAACTTTTTCCATCCCAGAGTCTTAGAGTCAATGGGTACATGCACGATAACATCTCCACGCGTGTGGGTTGGAAGATGAGCTATGGAAACCTTCAAAATTGCCCTACTAATCACCGCCAACTTTTTCCATCCCAGAGTCTCAGAGTCAGTGGCTACATGCACGATAACATCTCCACGCGTGTGGGTTGGAAGATGAGCTATGGAAGATGAGCTATGAGCTATGGTGCCCTACTAATCACCGCCAACTTTTTCCATCCCAGAGTCTTAGAGTCAGTGGGTACATGCACGATAACATCTCCACGCGTGTGGGTTGGAAGATGAGCTATGGAAGATGAGCTATGAGCTATGGTGCCCTACTAATCACCGCCAACTTTTTCCATCCCAGAGTCTTAGAGTCAATGGGTACATGCACGATAATATCTCCACGCGTGTGGGTTGGAAGATGAGCTATGGAAACCTTCAAAATTGCCCTACTAATCACCGCCAACTTTTTCCATCCCAGAGTCTTAGAGTCAATGGGTACATGCACGATAACATCTCCACGCGTGTGGGTTGGAAAATGAGCTATGGAAGATGAGCTATGAGCTATGGTGCCCTACTAATCACCGCCAACTTTTTCCATCCCAGAGTCTCAGAGTCAATGGGTACATGCACGATAACATCTCCACGCGTGTGGGTTGGAAAATGAGCTATGGAAGATGAGCTTTGAGCTATGGTGCCCTACTAATCACCGCCAACTTTTGCCATCCCAGAGTCTCAGAGTCAATGGGTACATGCACGATAACATCACCACCCGTGTGGGTTGGAAGATGAGCTATGGAAGATGAGCTATGAGCTATGGTGCCCTACTAATCACCGCCAACTTTTTCCATCCCAGAGTCTTAGAGTCAATGGGTACATGCACGATAACATCTCCACGCGTGTGGGTTGGAAGATGAGCTATGGAAGATGAGCTATGAGCTATGGTGCCCTACTAATCACCGCCAACTTTTTCCATCCCAGAGTCTTAGAGTCAGTGGGTACATGCACGATAACATCTCCACGCGTGTGGGTTGGAAGATGAGCTATGGAAGATGAGCTATGAGCTATGGTGCCCTACTACTCAACGCCAACTTTTTCCATCCCAGAGTCTCAGAGTCAATGGGTACATGCACGATAACATCTCCACGCGTGTGGGTTGGAAGATGAGCTATGGAAACCTTCAAAATTGCCCTACTAATCACCGCCAACTTTTGCCATCCCAGAGTCTCAGAGTCAATGGGTACATGCACGATAACATCACCACCCGTGTGGGTTGGAAGATAAGCTATGGAAGATGAGCTATGGAAGATGAGCTATGAGCTATGGTGCCCTACTAATCACCGCCAACTTTTTCCATCCCAGAGTCTTAGAGTCAATGGGTACATGCACGATAACATCTCCACGCGTGTGGGTTGGAAGATGAGCTATGGAAACCTTCAAAATTGCCCTACTAATCACCGCCAACTTTTTCCATCCCAGAGTCTCAGAGTCAGTGGCTACATGCACGATAACATCTCCACGCGTGTGGGTTGGAAGATGAGCTATGGAAGATGAGCTATGAGCTATGGTGCCCAACTAATCACCGCCAACTTTTTCCATCCCAGAGTCTTAGAGTCAATGGGTACATGCACGATAACATCACCACCCGTGTGGGTTGGAAGATGAGCTATAGAAGATGAGCTATGGAAGATGAGCTATGAGCTATGGTGCCCTACTAATCACCGCCAACTTTTTCCATCTCAGAGTCTTAGAGTCAATGGGTACATGCACGATAATATCTCCACGCGTGTGGGTTGGAAGATGAGCTATGGAAGATGAGCTATGAGCTATGGTGCCCTACTAATCACCGCCAACTTTTTCCATCCCAGAGTCTTAGAGTCAGTGGGTACATGCACGATAACATCTCCACGCGTGTGGGTTGGAAGATGAGCTATGGAAGATGAGCTATGGAAGATGAGCTATGAGCTATGGTGCCCTACTAATCACCGCCAACTTTTTCCATCCCAGAGTCTCAGAGTCAATAGGTACATGCACGACAACATCTCCACGCGTGTGGGTTGGAAAATGAGCTATGGAAGATGATCTTTGAGCGATGGTGCCCTACTAATCACCGCCAACTTTTGCCATCCCAGAGTCTCAGAGTCAATGGGTACATGCACGATAACATCACCACCCGTGTGGGTTGGAAGATGAGCTATGGAAGATGAGCTATGGAAGATGAGCTATGGAAGATGAGCTATGGAAGATGAGCTATGAGCTATGGTGCCCTACTAATCACCGCCAACTTTTTCCATCCCAGAGTCTTAGAGTCAATGGGTACATGCACGATAACATCTCCACGCGTGTGGGTTGGAAGATGAGCTATGGAAACCTTCAAAATTGCCCTACTAATCACCGCCAACTTTTTCCATCCCAGAGTCTTAGAGCCAATGGGTACATGCACGATAACATCTCCACGCGTGTGGGTTGGAAGATGAGCTATGGAAACCTTCAAAATTGCCCTACTAATCACCGCCAACTTTTTCCATCCCAGAGTCTCAGAGTCAATGGGTACATGCACGATAACATCTCCACGCGTGTGGGTTGGAAGATGAGCTATGGAAGATGAGCTATGAGCTATGGTGCCCTACTAATCACCGCCAACTTTTTCCATCCCAGAGTCTTAGAGTCAATGGGTACATGCACGATAATATCTCCACGCGTGTGGGTTGGAAGATGAGCTATGGAAACCTTCAAAATTGCCCTACTAATCACCGCCAACTTTTTCCATCCCAGAGTCTTAGAGTCAATGGGTACATGCACGATAACATCTCCACGCGTGTGGGTTGGAAGATGAGCTATGGAAACCTTAAAAATTGCCCTACTAATCACCGCCAACTTTTTCCATCCCAGAGTCTCAGAGTCAATGGGTACATGCACGATAACATCACCACCCGTGTGGGTTGGAAGATGAGCTATGGAAACCTTAAAAATTGCCCTGCTGACCACCGCCAACTTTTTCCATCCCAGAGTCTCAGAGTCAATGGGTACATGCACGATAACATCACCACCCGTGTGGGTTGGAAGATGAGCTATGGAAGATGAGCTATGGAAGATGAGCTATGGAAGATGAGCTATGAGCTATGGTGCCCTACTAATCACCGCCAACTTTTTCCATCCCAGAGTCTTAGAGTCAATGGGTACATGCACGATAACATCTCCACGCGTGTGGGTTGGAAGATGAGCTATGGAAGATGAGCTATGAGCTATGGTGCCCTACTACTCAACGCCAACTTTTTCCATCCCAGAGTCTCAGAGTCAATGGGTACATGCACGATAACATCTCCACGCGTGTGGGTTGGAAGATGAGCTATGGAAACCTTCAAAATTGCCCTACTAATCACCGCCAACTTTTTCCATCCCAGAGTCTCAGAGTCAATGGGTACATGCACGATAACATCTCCACGCGTGTGGGTTGGAAGATGAGCTATGGAAGATGAGCTATGGAAGATGAGCTATGAGCTATGGTGCCCTACTAATCACCGCCAACTTTTTCCATCCCACAGTCTTAGAGTCAATGGGTACATGCACGATAACATCTCCACGCGTGTGGGTTGGAAGATGAGCTATGGAAACCTTCAAAATTGCCCTACTAATCACCGCCAACTTTTTCCATCCCAGAGTCTTAGAGTCAGTGGGTACATGCACGATAACATCTCCACGCGTGTGGGTTGGAAGATGAGCTATGGAAGATGAGCTATGAGCTATGGTGCCCTACTAATCACCGCCAACTTTTTCCATCCCAGAGTCTTAGAGTCAATGGGTACATGCACGATAACATCTCCACGCGTGTGGGTTGGAAGATGAGCTATGGAAACCTTCAAAATTGCCCTACTAATCACCGCCAACTTTTTCAATCCCAGAGTCTTAGACTCAGTGGGTACATGCACGATAACATCTCCACGCGTGTGGGTTGGAAGATGAGCTATGGAAGATGAGCTATGAGCTGTGGTGCCCTACTAATCACCGCCAACTTTTTCCATCCCAGAGTCTTAGAGTCAATGGGTACATGCACGATAACATCTCCACGCGTGTGGGTTGGAAGATGAGCTATGGAAGATCAGCTATGAGCTATGGTGCCCTACTAATCACCGCCAACTTTTTCCATCCCAGAGTCTTAGAGTCAGTGGGTACATGCACGATAACATCTCCACGCGTGTGGGTTGGAAGATGAGCTATGGAAGATGAGCTATGAGCTATGGTGCCCTACTACTCAACGCCAACTTTTTCCATCCCAGAGTCTCAGAGTCAATGGGTACATGCACGATAACATCTCCACGCGTGTGGGTTGGAAGATGAGCTATGGAAACCTTCAAAATTGCCCTACTAATCACCGCCAACTTTTTCCATCCCAGAGTCTCAGAGTCAATGGGTACATGCACGATAACATCTCCACGCGTGTGGGTTGGAAGATGAGCTATGGAAGATGAGCTATGGAAGATGAGCTATGGAAGATGAGCTATGGAAGATGAGCTATGAGCTATGGTGCCCTACTAATCACCGCCAACTTTTTCCATCCCAGAGTCTTAGAGTCAATGGGTACATGCACGATAACATCTCCACGCGTGTGGGTTGGAAGATGAGCTATGGAAGATGAGCTATGAGCTATGGTGCCCTACTAATCACCGCCAACTTTTTCCATCCCAGAGTCTTAGAGTCAATGGGTACATGCACGATAACATCTCCACGCGTGTGGGTTGGAAGATGAGCTATGGAAACCTTCAAAATTGCCCTACTAATCACCGCCAACTTTTTCCATCCCAGAGTCTCAGAGTCAATGGGTACATGCACGATAACATCTCCACGCGTGTGGGTTGGAAGATGAGCTATGGAAGATGAGCTATGAGCTATGGTGCCCTACTACTCAACGCCAACTTTTTCCATCCCAGAGTCTCAGAGTCAATGGGTACATGCACGATAACATCTCCACGCGTGTGGGTTGGAAGATGAGATATGGAAGATCAGCTATGAGCTATGGTGCCCTACTAATCACCGCCAACTTTTTCCATCCCAGAGTCTTAGAGTCAGTGGGTACATGCACGATAACATCTCCACGCGTGTGGGTTGGAAGATGAGCTATGGAACATCAGCTATGGAAGATGAGCTATGAGCTATGGTGCCCTACTAATCACCGCCAACTTTTTCCATCCCGGAGTCTCAGAGTCAATGGGTACATGCACGATAACATCACCACCCGTGTGGGTTGGAAGATGAGCTATGGAAACCTTAAAAATTGCCCTGCTGACCACCGCCAACTTTTTCCATCCCAGAGTCTTAGAGTCAGTGGGTACATGCACGATAACATCTCCACCCGTGTGGGTTGGAAGATGAGCTATGGAAACCTTCAAAATTGCCCTACTAATCACCGCCAATTTTTTCCATCCCAGAGTCTTAGAGTCAGTGGGTACATGCACGATAACATCTCCGCGCGTGTGGGTTGGAAGATGAGCTATGGAAGATGAGCTATGAGCTATGGTGCCCTACTAATCACCGCCAACTTTTTCCATCCCAGAGTCTTAGAGTCAATGGGTACATGCACGATAACATCTCCACGCGTGTGGGTTGGAAGATGAGCTATGGAAACCTTCAAAATTGCCCTACTAATCACCGCCAACTTTTTCCATCCCAGAGTCTCAGAGTCAATGGGTACATGCACGATAACATCTCCACGCGTGTGGGTTGGAAGATGAGCTATGAGCTATGGTGCCCTACTAATCACCGCCAACTTTTTCCATCCCAGAGTCTTAGAGTCAATGGGTACATGCACGATAACATCTCCACGCGTGTGGGTTGGAAGATGAGCTATGGAAGATGAGCTATGAGCTATGGTGCCCTACTAATCACCGCCAACTTTTTCCATCCCAGAGTCTAAGAGTCAATGGGTA
Organism: Eristalis arbustorum; assembly: GCA_916610145.1. NCBI lineage: Eukaryota > Metazoa > Arthropoda > Insecta > Diptera > Syrphidae > Eristalis > Eristalis arbustorum. The sequence continues at coordinate 13,809 of CAKAIZ010000220.1, read as the reverse complement.
CATGCACGATAACATCTCCACGCGTGTGGGTTGGAAGATGAGCTATGGAAACCTTCAAAATTGCCCTACTAATCACCGCCAACTTTTTCCATCCCAGAGTCTCAGAGTCAATGGGTACATGCACGATAACATCTCCACGCGTGTGGGTTGGAAGATGAGCTATGGACGATGAGCTATGAGCTATGGTGCCCTACTACTCAACGCCAACTTTTTCCATCCGAGAGTCTTAGAGTCAATAGGTACATGCACGATAACATCACCACCCGTGTGGGTTGGAAGATGAGCTATGGAAACCTTCAAAATTGCCCTACTAATCACCGCCAACTTTTGCCATCCCAGAGTCTCAGAGTCAATGGGTACATGCACGATAACATCTCCACGCGTGTGGGTTGGAAGATGAGCTATGAGCTATGGTGCCCTACTAATCACCGCCAACTTTTTCCATCCCAGAGTCTTAGAGTCAGTGGCTACATGCACGATAACATCGCCACGCGTGTGGTTTGGAAGATGAGCTATGGAAGATGAGCTATGAGCTATGGTGCCCTACTAATCACCGCCAACTTTTTCCATCCCAGAGTCTCAGAGTCAATGGGTACATGCACGATAACATCACCACCCGTGTGGGTTGGAAGATGAGCTATGGAAACCTTAAAAATTGCCCTGCTGACCACCGCCAACTTTTTCCATCCCAGAGTCTTAGAGTCAGTGGGTACATGCACGATAACATCTCCACCCGTGTGGGTTGGAAGATGAGCTATGGAAACCTTCAAAATTGCCCTACTAATCACCGCCAATTTTTTCCATCCCAGAGTCTTAGAGTCAGTGGGTACATGCACGATAACATCTCCACGCGTGTGGGTTGGAAGATGAGCTATGGAAGATGAGCTATGAGCTATGGTGCCCTACTAATCACCGCCAACTTTTTCCATCCCAGAGTCTCAGAGTCAATGGGTACATGCACGATAACATCTCCACGCGTGTGGGTTGGAAGATGAGCTATGGACGATGAGCTATGAGCTATGGTGCCCTACTACTCAACGCCAACTTTTTCCATCCGAGAGTCTTAGAGTCAATAGGTACATGCACGATAACATCACCACCCGTGTGGGTTGGAAGATGAGCTATGGAAACCTTCAAAATTGCCCTACTAATCACCGCCAACTTTTTCCATCCCAGAGTCTCAGAGTCAGTGGCTACATGCACGATAACATCTCCACGCGTGTGGGTTGGAAGATGAGCTATGGAAGATGAGCTATGAGCTATGGTGCCCTACTAATCACCGCCAACTTTTTCCATCCCAGAGTCTTAGAGTCAATGGGTACATGCACGATAACATCTCCACGCGTGTGGGTTGGAAGATGAGCTATGGAAGATGAGCTATGAGCTATGGTGCCCTACTAATCACCGCCAACTTTTTTTATCCCAGAGTCTTAGAGTCAATAGGTACATGCACGATAACATCTCCACGCGTGTGGATTGGAAGATGAGCTATGGAAGATGAGCTATGAGCTATGGTGCCCTACTAATCACCGCCAACTTTTTCCATCCCAGAGTCTCAGAGTCAATGGGTACATGCACGATAACATCTCCACGCGTGTGGGTTGGAAGATGAGCTATGAGCTATGGTGCCCTACTACTCAACGCCAACTTTTTCCATCCCAGAGTCTCAGAGTCAATGGGTACATGCACGATAACATCTCCACGCGTGTGGGTTGGAAGATGAGCTATGGACGATGAGCTATGAGCTATGGTGCCCTACTACTCAACGCCAACTTTCTCCATCCGAGAGTCTTAGAGTCAATAGGTACATGCACGATAACATCACCACCCGTGTGGGTTGGAAGATGAGCTATGGAAACCTTCAAAATTGCCCTACTAATCACCGCCAACTTTTGCCATCCCAGAGTCTCAGAGTCAATGGGTACATGCACGATAACATCTCCACGCGTGTGGGTTGGAAGATGAGCTATGAGCTATGGTGCCCTACTAATCACCGCCAACTTTTTCCATCCCAGAGTCTTAGAGTCAGTGGCTACATGCACGATAACATCGCCACGCGTGTGGTTTGGAAGATGAGCTATGGAAGATGAGCTATGAGCTATGGTGCCCTACTAATCACCGCCAACTTTTTCCATCCCAGAGTCTCAGAGTCAATGGGTACATGCACGATAACATCTCCACGCGTGTGGGTTGGAAGATGAGCTATGGAAGATGAGCTATGGAAGATGAGCTATGGAAGATGAGCTATGAGCTATGGTGCCCTACTAATCACCGCCAACTTTTTCCATCCCAGAGTCTTAGAGTCAGTGGGTACATGTACGATAACATCTCCACGCGTGTGGGTTGGAAGATGAGCTATGGAAACCTTCAAAATTGCCCTACTAATCACCGCCAACTTTTTCCATCCCAGAGTCTTAGAGTCAGTGGGTACATGCACGATAACATCTCCACGCGTGTGGGTTGGAAGATGAGCTATGGAAACCTTCAAAATTGCCCTACTGACCACGGCCAACTTTTTCCATCCCAGAGTCTTAGAGTCAATAGGTACATGCACGATAACATCTCCACGCGTGTGGGTTGGAAGATGAGCTATGAGCTATGGTGCCCTACTAATCACCGCCAACTTTTTCCATCCCAGAGTCTTAGAGTCAGTGGCTACATGCACGATAACATCTCCACGCGTGTGGGTTGGAAGATGAGCTATGGAAGATGAGCTATGAGCTATGGTGCCCTACTAATCACCGTCAACTTTTTCCATCCCAGAGTCTTAGAGTCAATGGGTACATGCACGATAACATCTCCACGCGTGTGGGTTGGAAGATGAGCTATGGAAGATGAGCTATGAGCTATGGTGCCCTACTAATCACCGCCAACTTTTTCCATCCCAGAGTCTCAGAGTCAATGGGTACATGCACGATAACATCTCCACGCGTGTGGGTTGGAAGATGAGCTATGGAAGATGAGCTATGGAAGATGAGCTATGAGCTATGGTGCCCTACTAATCACCGCCAACTTTTTCCATCCCAGAGTCTTAGAGTCAGTGGGTACATGCACGATAACATCTCCACGCGTGTGGGTTGGAAGATGAGCTATGGAAGATGAGCTATGAGCTATGGTGCCCTACTACTCAACGCCAACTTTTTCCATCCCAGAGTCTCAGAGTCAATGGGTACATGCACGATAACATCTCCACGCGTGTGGGTTGGAAGATGAGCTATGGAAGATGAGCTATGAGCTATGGTGCCCTACTAATCACCGCCAACTTTTTCCATCGCAGAGTCTCAGAGTCAATGGGTACATGCACGATAACATCACCACCCGTGTGGGTTGGAAGATGAGTTATGGAAGATGAGCTATGAGCTATGGTGCCCTACTAATCACCGCCAACTTTTTCCATCCCAGAGTCTCAGAGTCAATGGGTACATGCACGATAACATCTCCACGCGTGTGGGTTGGAAGATGAGCTATGGAAGATGAGCTATGAGCTATGGTGCCCTACTAATCACCGCCAACTTTTTCCATCCCAGAGTCTTAGAGTCAATGGGTACATGCACGATAACATCTCCACGCGTGTGGGTTGGAAGATGAGCTATGGAAGATGAGCTATGAGCTATGGTGCCCTACTAATCACCGCCAACTTTTTCCATCCCAGAGTCTCAGAGTCAATGGGTACGTGCACGATAACATCTCCACGCGTGTGGGTTGGAAGATGAGCTATGGAAGATGAGCTATGAGCTATGGTGCCCTTCTAATCACCGCCAACTTTTTCCATCCCAGAGTCTCAGAGTCAATGGGTACATGCACGATAACATCTCCACGCGTGTGGGTTGGAAGATGAGCTATGGAAGATGAGCTATGAGCTATGGTGCCCTACTACTCAACGCCAACTTTTTCCATCCCAGAGTCTCAGAGTCAGTGGCTACATGAGCGATAACATCTCCACGCGTGTGGGTTGGAAGATGAGCTATGGAAGATGAGCTATGAGCTATGGTGCCCTACTAATCACCGCCAACTTTTTCCATCCCAGAGTCTTAGAGTCAATAGGTACATGCACGATAACATCTCCACGCGTGTGGGTTGGAAGATGAGCTATGGAAGATGAGCTATGAGCTATGGTGCCCTACTAATCACCGCCAACTTTTTCCATCCCAGAGTCTTAGAGTCAATGGGTACATGCACGATAACATCTCCACGCGTGTGGGTTGGAAGATGAGCTATGAGCTATGGTGCCCTACTAATCACCGCCAACTTTTTCCATCCCAGAGTCTCAGAGTCAATGGGTACATGCACGATAACATCTCCACGCGTGTGGGTTGGAAGATGAGCTATGAGCTATGGTGCCCTACTAATCACCGCCAACTTTTTCCATCCCAGAGTCTTAGAGTCAATGGGTACATGCACGATAATATCTCCACGCGTGTGGGTTGGAAGATGAGCTATGAGCTATGGTGCCCTACTAATCACCGCCAACTTTTTCCATCCCAGAGTCTCAGAGTCAATGGGTACATGCACGATAACATCTCCACGCGTGTGGGTTGGAAGATGAGCTATGGAAGATGAGCTATGAGCTATGGTGCCCTACTACTCAACGCCAACTTTTTCCATCCCAGAGTCTCAGAGTCAATGGGTACATGCACGATAACATCTCCACGCGTGTGGGTTGGAAGATGAGCTATGGAAACCTTGAAAATTGCCCTACTAATCACCGCCAACTTTTTCCATCCCAGAGTCTTAGAGTCAGTGGCTACATACACGATAACATCTCCACGCGTGTGGTTTGGAAGATGAGCTATGGAAGATGAGCTATGAGCTATGGTGCCCTACTAATCACCGCCAACTTTTTCCATCCCAGAGTCTCAGAGTCAATGGGTACATGCACGATAACATCTCCACGCGTGTGGGTTGGAAGATGAGCTATGGAAGATGAGCTATGGAAGATGAGCTATGGAAGATGAGCTATGAGCTATGGTGCCCTACTAATCACCGCCAACTTTTTCCATCCCAGAGTCTTAGAGTCAGTGGGTACATGTACGATAACATCTCCACGCGTGTGGGTTGGAAGATGAGCTATGGAAACCTTCAAAATTGCCTTACTAATCACCGCCAACTTTTTCCATCCCAGAGTCTTAGAGTCAGTGGGTACATGCACGATAACATCTCCACGCGTGTGGGTTGGAAGATGAGCTATGGAAACCTTCAAAATTGCCCTACTGACCACGGCCAACTTTTTCAATCCCAGAGTCTTAGAGTCAATAGGTACATGCACGATAACATCTCCACGCGTGTGGGTTGGAAGATGAGCTATGAGCTATGGTGCCCTACTAATCACCGCCAACTTTTTCCATCCCAGAGTCTTAGAGTCAGTGGCTACATGCACGATAACATCTCCACGCGTGTGGGTTGGAAGATGAGCTATGGAAGATGAGCTATGAGCTATGGTGCCCTACTAATCACCGCCAACTTTTTCCATCCCAGAGTCTTAGAGTCAATGGGTACATGCACGATAACATCTCCACGCGTGTGGGTTGGAAGATGAGCTATGGAAGATGAGCTATGAGCTATGGTGCCCTACTAATCACCGCCAACTTTTTCCATCCCAGAGTCTCAGAGTCAATGGGTACATGCACGATAACATCTCCACGCGTGTGGGTTGGAAGATGAGCTATGGAAGATGAGCTATGGAAGATGAGCTATGAGCTATGGTGCCCTACTAATCACCGCCAACTTTTTCCATCCCAGAGTCTTAGAGTCAGTGGGTACATGCACGATAACATCTCCACGCGTGTGGGTTGGAAGATGAGCTATGGAAGATGAGCTATGAGCTATGGTGCCCTACTACTCAACGCCAACTTTTTCCATCCCAGAGTCTCAGAGTCAATGGGTACATGCACGATAACATCTCCACGCGTGTGGGTTGGAAGATGAGCTATGGAAGATGAGCTATGAGCTATGGTGCCCTACTAATCACCGCCAACTTTTTCCATCCCAGAGTCTCAGAGTCAATGGGTACATGCACGATAACATCACCACCAGTGTGGGTTGGAAGATGAGTTATGGAAGATGAGCTATGAGCTATGGTGCCCTACTAATCACCGCCAACTTTTTCCATCCCAGAGTCTTAGAGTCAGTGGCTACATGCACGATAACATCTCCACGCGTGTGGTTTGGAAGATGAGCTATGGAAGATGAGCTATGAGCTATGGTGCCCTACTAATCACCGCCAACTTTTTCCATCCCAGAGTCTCAGAGTCAATGGGTACATGCACGATAACATCTCCACGCGTGTGGGTTGGAAGATGAGCTATGGAAGATGAGCTATGGAAGATGAGCTATGGAAGATGAGCTATGAGCTATGGTGCCCTACTAATCACCGCCAACTTTTTCCATCCCAGAGTCTTAGAGTCAGTGGGTACATGTACGATAACATCTCCACGCGTGTGGGTTGGAAGATGAGCTATGGAAACCTTCAAAATTGCCCTACTAATCACCGCCAACTTTTTCCATCCCAGAGTCTCAGAGTCAGTGGGTACATGCACGATAACATCTCCACGCGTGTGGGTTGGAAGATGAGCTATGGAAACCTTCAAAATTGCCCTACTGACCACGGCCAACTTTTTCCATCCCAGAGTCTTAGAGTCAATAGGTACATGCACGATAACATCTCCACGCGTGTGGGTTGGAAGATGAGCTATGAGCTATGGTGCCCTACTAATCACCGCCAACTTTTTCCATCCCAGAGTCTTAGAGTCAGTGGCTACATGCACGATAACATCTCCACGCGTGTGGGTTGGAAGATGAGCTATGAAGATGAGCTATGAGCTATGGTGCCCTACTAATCACCGCCAACTTTTTCCATCCCAGAGTCTTAGAGTCAATGGGTACATGCACGATAACATCTCCACGCGTGTGGGTTGGAAGATGAGCTATGGAAGATGAGCTATGAGCTATGGTGCCCTACTAATCACCGCCAACTTTTTCCATCCCAGAGTCTCAGAGTCAATGGGTACATGCACGATAACATCTCCACGCGTGTGGGTTGGAAGATGAGCTATGGAAGATGAGCTATGGAAGATGAGCTATGAGCTATGGTGCCCTACTAATCACCGCCAACTTTTTCCATCCCAGAGTCTTAGAGTCAGTGGGTACATGCACGATAACATCTCCACGCGTGTGGGTTGGAAGATGAGCTATGGAAGATGAGCTATGAGCTATGGTGCCCTACTACTCAACGCCAACTTTTTCCATCCCAGAGTCTCAGAGTCAATGGGTACATGCACGATAACATCTCCACGCGTGTGGGTTGGAAGATGAGCTATGGAAGATGAGCTATGAGCTATGGTGCCCTACTAATCACCGCCAACTTTTTCCATCCCAGAGTCTCAGAGTCAATGGGTACATGCACGATAACATCACCACCCGTGTGGGTTGGAAGATGAGTTATGGAAGATGAGCTATGAGCTATGGTGCCCTACTAATCACCGCCAACTTTTTCCATCCCAGAGTCTCAGAGTCAATGGGTACATGCACGATAACATCTCCACGCGTGTGGGTTGGAAGATGAGCTATGGAAGATGAGCTATGAGCTATGGTGCCCTACTAATCACCGCCAACTTTTTCCATCCCAGAGTCTTAGAGTCAATGGGTACATGCACGATAACATCTCCACGCGTGTGGGTTGGAAGATGAGCTATGGAAGATGAGCTATGAGCTATGGTGCCCTACTAATCACCGCCAACTTTTTCCATCCCAGAGTCTCAGAGTCAATGGGTACATGCACGATAACATCTCCACGCGTGTGGGTTGGAAGATGAGCTATGGAAGATGAGCTATGAGCTATGGTGCCCTTCTAATCACCGCCAACTTTTTCCATCCCAGAGTCTCAGAGTCAATGGGTACATGCACGATAACATCTCCACGCGTGTGGGTTGGAAGATGAGCTATGGAAGATGAGCTATGAGCTATGGTGCCCTACTACTCAACGCCAACTTTTTCCATCCCAGAGTCTCAGAGTCAGTGGCTACATGAGCGATAACATCTCCACGCGTGTGGGTTGGAAGATGAGCTATGGAAGATGAGCTATGAGCTATGGTGCCCTACTAATCACCGCCAACTTTTTCCATCCCAGAGTCTTAGAGTCAATAGGTACATGCACGATAACATCTCCACGCGTGTGGGTTGGAAGATGAGCTATGGAAGATGAGCTATGAGCTATGGTGCCCTACTAATCACCGCCAACTTTTTCCATCCCAGAGTCTTAGAGTCAATGGGTACATGCACGATAACATCTCCACGCGTGTGGGTTGGAAGATGAGCTATGAGCTATGGTGCCCTACTAATCACCGCCAACTTTTTCCATCCCAGAGTCTCAGAGTCAATGGGTACATGCACGATAACATCTCCACGCGTGTGGGTTGGAAGATGAGCTATGAGCTATGGTGCCCTACTAATCACCGCCAACTTTTTCCATCCCAGAGTCTCAGAGTCAATGGGTACATGCACGATAACATCTCCACGCGTGTGGGTTGGAAGATGAGCTATGGAAGATGAGCTATGAGCTATGGTGCCCTACTACTCAACGCCAACTTTTTCCATCCCAGAGTCTCAGAGTCAATGGGTACATGCACGATAACATCTCCACGCGTGTGGGTTGGAAGATGAGCTATGGAAACCTTCAAAATTGCCCTACTAATCACCGCCAACTTTTTCCATCCCAGAGTCTCAGAGTCAATGGGTACATGCACGATAACATCACCACCCGTGTGGGTTGGAAGATGAGCTATGGAAGATGAGCTATGGAAGATGAGCTGTGAGCTATGGTGCCCTACTAATCACCGCCAACTTTTTCCATCCGAGAGTCTTAGAGTCAATAGGTACATGCACGATAACATCTCCACGCGTGTGGGTTGGAAGATGAGCTATGGAAGATGAGCTATGAGCTATGGTACCCTACTAATCACCGCCAACTTTTTTCCATCCCAGAGTCTTAGAGTCAATGGGTACATGCACGATAACATCTCCACGCGTGTGGGTTGGAAGATGAGCTATGAGCTATGGTGCCCTACTAATCACCGCCAACTTTTTCCATCCCAGAGTCTCAGAGTCAATGGGTACATGCACGATAACATCTCCACGCGTGTGGGTTGGAAGATGAGCTATGGAAACCTTCAAAATTGCCCTACTAATCACCGCCAACTTTTTCCATCCCAGAGTCTCAGAGTCAATGGGTACATGCACGAAAACATCTCCACGCGTGTGGGTTGGAAAATGAGCTATGGAAGATGAGCTATGAGCTATGGTGCCCTACTAATCACCGCCAACTTTTTCCATCCCAGAGTCTCAGAGTCAATGGGTACATGCACGATAACATCTCCACGCGTGTGGGTTGGAAGATGAGCTATGGAAGATGAGCTATGGAAGATGAGCTATGGAAGATGAGCTATGAGCTATGGTGCCCTACTAATCACCGCCAACTTTTTCCATCCCAGAGTCTCAGAGTCAATGGGTACATGCACGATAACATCTCCACGCGTGTGGGTTGGAAGATGAGCTATGGAAACCTTAAAAATTGCCCTACTGACCACGGCCAACTTTTTCCATCCCAGAGTCTTAGAGTCAGTGGCTACATGCACGATAACATCTCCACGCGTGTGGGTTGGAAGATGAGCTATGGAAGATGAGCTATGAGCTATGGTGCCCTACTAATCACCGCCAACTTTTTTCCATCCCAGAGTCTTAGAGTCAGTGGGTACATGCACGATAACATCTCCACGCGTGTGGGTTGGAAGATGAGCTATGGAAACCTTCAAAATTGCCCTACTAATCACCGCCAACTTTTTCCATCCCAGAGTCTCAGAGTCAATGGATACATGCACGATAACATCTCCACGCGTGTGGGTTGGAAGATGAGCTATGGAAGATGAGCTATGAGCTATGGTGCCCTACTAATCACCGCCAACTTTTTCCATCCCAGAGTCTTAGAGTCAGTGGGTACATGCACGATAACATCTCCACGCGTGTGGGTTGGAAGATGAGCTATGGAAGATGAGCTATGAGCTAAGGTGCCCTACTAATCACCGCCAACTTTTTCCATCCCAGAGTCTTAGAGTCAGTGGGTACATGCACGATAACATCTCCACGCGTGTGGGTTGGAAGATGAGCTATGGAAGATGAGCTATGAGCTATGGTGCCCTACTAATCACCGCCAACTTTTTCCATCCCAGAGTCTTAGAGTCAGTGGCTACATGCACGATAACATCTCCACGCGTGTGGGTTGGAAGATGAGCTATGGAAGATGAGCTATGAGCTATGGTGCCCTACTAATCACCGCCAACTTTTTCCATCCCAGAGTCTTAGAGTCAGTGGGTACATGCACGATAACATCTCCACGCGTGTGGGTTGGAAGATGAGCTATGAGCTATGGTGCCCTACTAATCACCGCCAACTTTTTCCATCCCAGAGTCTTAGAGTCAGTGGGTACATGCACGATAACATCTCCACGCGTGTGGGTTGGAAGATGAGCTATGGAAACCTTCAAAATTGCCCTACTAATCACCGCCAATTTTTTCCATCCCAGAGTCTTAGAGTCAATGGGTACATGCACGATAACATCTCCACGCGTGTGGGTTGGAAGATGAGCTATGGAAACCTTAAAAATTGCCCTACTGACCACGGCCAACTTTTTCCATCCCAGAGTCTCAGAGTCAATGGGTACATGCACGATAACATCACCGCCCGTGTGGATTGGAAGATGAGCTATGGAAGATGAGCTATGAGCTATGGTGCCCTACTAATCACCGCCAACTTTTTCCATCCCAGAGTCTTAGAGTCAGTGGGTACATGCACGATAACATCTCCACGCGTGTGGGTTGGAAGATGAGCTATGGAAGATGAGCTATGGAAGATGAGCTATGGAAGATGAGCTATGAGCTATGGTGCCCTACTAATCACCGCCAACTTTTTCCATCAAAGAGTCTTAGAGTCAGTGGGTACATGCACGATAACATCACCGCCCGTGTGGATTGGAAGATGAGCTATGGAAGCGTTCAAAATTGCCCTACTGACCACCGCCAACTTTTTCCATCCCAGAGTCTCAGAGTCAATGGGTACATGCACGATAACATCTCCACGCGTGTGGGTTGGAAGATGAGCTATGGAAGATGAGCTATGAGCTATGGTACCCTACTAATCACCGCCAACTTTTTCCATCCCAGAGTCTTAGAGTCAGTGGCTACATGCACGATAACATCTCCACGCGTGTGGGTTGGAAGATGAGCTATGGAAGATGAGCTATGGAAGATGAGCTATGAGCTATGGTACCCTACTAATCACCGCCAACTTTTTCCATCCCAGAGTCTTAGAGTCAGTGGCTACATGCACGATAACATCTCCACGCGTGTGGGTTGGAAGATGAGCTATGAAGATGAGCTATGAGCTATGGTGCCCTACTAATCACCGCCAACTTTTTCCATCCCAGAGTCTTAGAGTCAGTGGGTACATGCACGATAACATCTCCACGCGTGTGGGTTGGAAGATGAGCTATGAGCTATGGTGCCCTACTAATCACCGCCAACTTTTTCCATCCCAGAGTCTTAGAGTCAGTGGGTACATGCACGATAACATCTCCACGCGTGTGGGTTGGAAGATGAGCTATGGAAACCTTCAAAATTGCCCTACTAATAACCGCCAACTTTTTCCATCCCAGAGTCTTAGAGTCAATGGGTACATGCACGATAACATCTCCACGCGTGTGGGTTGGAAGATGAGCTATGGAAACCTTAAAAATTGCCCTACTGACCACGGCCAACTTTTTCCATCCCAGAGTCTCAGAGTCAATGGGTACATGCACGATAACATCACCACCCGTGTGGGTTGGAAGATGAGCTATGGAAGATGAGCTATGAGCTATGGTGCCCTACTAATCACCGCCAACTTTTTCCATCCCAGAGTCTCAGAGTCAATGAGTACATGCACGATAACATCTCCACGCGTGTGGGTTGGAAGATGAGCTATGGAAACCTTCAAATTGCCCTACTAATCACCGCCAACTTTTTCCATCCTAGAGTCTCAGAGTCAATGGGTACATGCACGAAAACATCTCCACGCGTGTGGGTTGGAAGATGAGCTATGGAAGATGAGCTATGAGCTATGGTGCCCTACTAATCACCGCCAACTTTTTCCATCCCAGAATCTTAGAGTCAGTGGGTACATGCACGATAACATCTCAACGCGTGTGGGTTGGAAGATGAGCTATGGAAACCTTCAAAATTGCCCTACTAATCACCGCCAACTTTTTCCATCCCAGAGTCTCTGAGTCAATGGGTACATGCATGAAAACATCTCCACGCGTGTGGGTTGGAAGATGAGCTATGGAAGATGAGCTATGGAAGATGAGCTATGAGCTATGGTGCCCTACTAATCACCGCCAACTTTTTCCATCCCAGAGTCTCAGAGTCAATGGGTACATGCACGATAACATCTCCACGCGTGTGGGTTGGAAGATGAGCTATGGAAACCTTCAAAATTGCCCTACTAATCACCGCCAACTTTTTCCATCCCAGAGTCTTAGAGTCAATGGGTACATGCACGATAACATCTCCACGCGTGTGGGGTGGAAGATGAGCTATGGAAACCTTCAAAATTGCCCTACTAATCACCGCCAACTTTTGCCATCCCAGAGTCTCAGAGTCAATGGGTACATGCACGATAACATCTCCACGCGTGTGGGTTGGAAGATGAGCTATGGAAGATGAGCTATGAGCTATGGTGCCCTACTAATCACCGCCAACTTTTGCCATCCCAGAGTCTCAGAGTCAATGGGTACATGCACGATAATATCTCCACGCGTGTGGGTTGGAAGATGAGCTATGGAAACCTTCAAAATTGCCCTACTGACCACGGCCAAACTTTTTCCATCCCAGAGTCTCAGAGTCAATGGGTACATGCACGATAACATCACCGCCCGTGTGGATTGGAAGATGAGCTATGGAAGATGAGCTATGAGCTATGGTGCCCTACTAATCACCGCCAACTTGTTCCATCCCAGAGTCTTAGAGTCAGTGGGTACATGCACGATAACATCACCGCCCGTGTGGATTGGAAGATGAGCTATGGAAGCGTTCAAAATTGCCCTACTGACCACCGCCAACTTTTTCCATCCCAGAGTCTCAGAGTCAATGGGTACATGCACGAGTAACATCTCCACGCGTGTGGGTTGAAGATGAGCTATGGAAGATGAGCTATGAGCTATGGTGCCCTACTAATCACCGCCAACTTTTTCCATCCCAGAGTCTTAGAGTCAGTGGGTACATGCACGATAACATCTCCACGCGTGTGGGTTGGAAGATGAGCTATGGAAGATGAGCTATGGAAGATGAGCATGAGCTATGGTGCCCTACTAATCACCGCCAACTTTTTCCATCCCAGAGTCTTAGAGCCAGTGGATACATGCACGATAACATCTCCACGCGTGTGGGTTGGAAGATGAGCTATGGAAAATGAGCTATGAGCTATGGTGCCCTACTAATCACCGCCAACTTTTTTCCATCCCAGAGTCTTAGAGTCAGTGGGTACATGCACGATAACATCTCCACGCGTGCGGGTTGGAAGATGAGCTATGAGCTATGGTGCCCTACTAATCACCGCCAACTTTTTCCATCCCAGAGTCTTAGAGTCGGTGGGTTCATGCACGATAACATCTCCACGCGTGTGGGTTGGAAGATGAGCTATGGAAACCTTAAAAATTGCCCTACTGACCACGGCCAACTTTTTCCATCCCAGAGTCTTAGAGTCAGTGGCTACATGCACGATAAC
>CAKAIZ010000219.1:0-80010 GCA_916610145.1 Eristalis arbustorum | reverse complement strand
CTTCCATAGCTCATCTTCCAACCCACACGCGTGGAGATGTTATCGTGCATGTACCCATTGACTCTAAGACTCTGGGATGGAAAAAGTTGGCGGTGATTAGTAGGGCAATTTTGAAGGTTTCCATAGCTCATCTTCCAACCCACACGCGTGGAGATGTTATCGTGCATGTACCCTATTGACTCTAAGACTCTGGGATGGAAAAAGTTGGCCGTGGTCAGTAGGGCAATTTTTAAGGTTTCCATAGCTCATCTTCCAACCCACACACGCGTGGAGATGTTATCGTGCATGTACCCTATTGACTCTAAGAATCTGGGATGGAAAAAGTTGGCCGTGGTCAGTAGGGCAATTTTTGAAGGTTTCCATAGCTCATCTTCCAACCCCACACGCGTGGAGATATTATCGTGCATGTACCCATTGACTCTGAGACTCTGGGATGGAAAAAGTTGGCGGTGATTAGTAGGGGCAATTTTGAAGGTTTCCATAGCTCATCTTCCAACCCCACACGCGTGGAGATGTTATCGTGCATGTACCCATTGACTCTAAGACTCTGGGATGGAAAAAAGTTGGCGGTGATTAGTAGGGCACCATAGCTCATAGCTCATCTTCCATAGCTCATCTTCCAACCCACACGCGTGGAGATGTTATCGTGCATGTACCCATTGACTCTGAGACTCAGGGATGGAAAAAGTTGGCGGTGATTAGTAGGGCAATTTTGAAGGTTTCCATCGCTCATCTTCCAAACCACACGCGTGGAGATGTTATCGTGCATGTACCTATTGACTCTAAGACTCTGGGATGGAAAAAGTTGGCCGTGGTCAGTAGGGGCAATTTTGAAGGTTTCCATAGCTCATCTTCCAACCCACACGCGTGGAGATATTATCGTGCATGTACCCATTGACTCTGAGACTCTGGGATGGAAAAAGTTGGCGGTGATTAGTAGGGCAATTTTGAAGGTTTCCATAGCTCATCTTCCAACCCACACGCGTGGAGATGTTATCGTGCATGTACCCATTGACTCTAAGACTCTGGGAAGGAAAAAGTTGGCGGTGATTAGTAGGGCAATTTTGAAGGTTTCCATAGCTCATCTTCCAACCCACACGCGTGGAGATGTTATCGTGCATGTACCTATTGACTCTAAGACTCTGGGATGGAAAAAGTTGGCCGTGGTCAGTAGGGCAATTTTGAAGGTTTCCATAGCTCATCTTCCAACCCACACGCGTGGAGATATTATCGTGCATGTACCCATTGACTCTGAGACTCTGGGATGGAAAAAGTTGGCGGTGATTAGTAGGGCAATTTTGAAGGTTTCCATAGCTCATCTTCCAACCCACACGCGTGGAGATGTTATCGTGCATGTACCCATTGACTCTAAGACTCTGGGATGGAAAAAGTTGGCGGTGATTAGTAGGGCACCATAGCTCATAGCTCATCTTCCATAGCTCATCTTCCATAGCTCATCTTCCAACCCACACGCGTGGAGATGTTATCGTGCATGTACCCATTGACTCTGAGACTCTGGGATGGAAAAAGTTGGCGGTGATTAGTAGGGCACCATAGCTCATAGCTCATCTTCCAACCCACACGCGTGGAGATGTTATCGTGCATGTACCCACTGACTCTAAGACTCTGGGATGGAAAAAGTTGGCGGTGATTAGTAGGGCAATTTTGAAGGTTTCCATAGCTCATCTTCCAACCCACACGCGTGGTTATGTTATCGTGCATGTACCTATTGACTCTAAGACTCTGGGATGGAAAAAGTTGGCTGTGGTCAGTAGGGCAATTTTGAAGGTTTCCATAGCTCATCTTCCAACCCACACGCGTGGAGATGTTATCGTGCATGTACCTATTGACTCTAAGAATCTGGGATGGAAAAAGTTGGCCGTGGTCAGTAGGGCAATTTTGAAGGTTTCCATAGCTCATCTTCCAACCCACACGCGTGGAGATATTATCGTGCATGTACCCATTGACTCTGAGACTCTGGGATGGAAAAAGTTGGCGGTGATTAGTAGGGCAATTTTGAAGGTTTCCATAGCTCATCTTCCAACCCACACGCGTGGAGATGTTATCGTGCATGTACCCATTGACTCTAAGACTCTGGGATGGAAAAAGTTGGCGGTGATTAGTAGGGCAATTTTGAAGGTTTCCATAGCTCATCTTCCAACCCACACGCGTGGAGATGTTATCGTGCATGTACCCACTGACTCTGAGACTCTGGGATGGCAAAAGTTGGCGGTGATTAGTAGGGCACCATAGCTCAAAGCTCATCTTCCATAGCTCATTTTCCAACCCACACGCGTGGAGATGTTATCGTGCATGTACCCATTGACTCTGAGACTCTGGGATGGAAAAAGTTGGCGGTGATTAGTAGGGCACCATAGCTCATAGCTCATCTTCCATAGCTCATTTTCCAACCCACACGCGTGGAGATGTTTTCGTGCATGTACCCATTGACTCTGAGACTCTGGGATGGAAAAAGTTGGCGGTGATTAGTAGGGCACCATAGCTCATAGCTCATCTTCCATAGCTCATTTTCCAACCCACACGCGTGGAGATGTTTTCGTGCATGTACCCATTGACTCTGAGACTCTGGGATGGAAAAAGTTGGCGGTGATTAGTAGGGCAATTTTGAAGGTTTCCATAGCTCATCTTCCAACCCACACGCGTGGAGATGTTATCGTGCATGTACCCATTGACTCTAAGACTCTGGGATGGAAAAAGTTGGCGGTGATTAGTAGGGCACCATAGCTCATAGCTCATCTTCCATAGCTCATCTTCCAACCCACACGCGTGGAGATGTTATCGTGCATGTACCCATTGACTCTGAGACTCTGGGATGGAAAAAGTTGGCGGTGATTAGTAGGGCACCATAGCTCATAGCTCATCTTCCATAGCTCATCTTCCAACCCACACGCGTGGAGATGTTATCGTGCATGTACCCATTGACTCTGAGACTCTGGGATGGAAAAAGTTGGCGGTGATTAGTAGGGCAATTTTGAAGGTTTCCATAGCTCATCTTCCAACCCACACGCGTGGAGATGTTATCGTGCATGTACCCACTGACTCTAAGACTCTGGGATCGAAAAAGTTGGCGGTGATTAGTAGGGCACCATAGCTCATAGCTCATCTTCCATAGCTCATCTTCCAACCCACACGGGTGGAGATGTTATCGTGCATGTACCTATTGACTCTAAGACTCTGGGATGGAAAAAGTTGGCCGTGGTCAGTAGGGCAATTTTTAAGGTTTCCATAGCTCATCTTCCAACCCACACGCGTGGAGATATTATCGTGCATGTACCCACTGACTCTAAGACTCTGGGATGGAAAAAGTTGGCGGTGATTAGTAGGGCACCATAGCTCATAGCTCATCTTCCATAGCTCATCTTCCAACCCACACGCGTGGAGATGTTATCGTGCATGTACCCATTGACTCTAAGACTCTGGGATGGAAAAAGTTGGCGTTGAGTAGTAGGGCACCATAGCTCATAGCTCATCTTCCATAGCTCATTTTCCAACCCACACGCGTGGAGATGTTATCGTGCATGTACCCACTGACTCTAAGACTCTGGGATGGAAAAAGTTGGCGTTGAGTAGTAGGGCACCATAGCTCATAGCTCATCTTCCATAGCTCATTTTCCAACCCACACGCGTGGAGATGTTATCGTGCATGTACCCATTGACTCTAAGACTCTGGGATGGAAAAAGTTGGCGGTGATTAGTAGGGCACCATAGCTCATAGCTCATCTTCCATAGCTCATCTTCCAACCCACACGCGTGGAGATGTTATCGTGCATGTACCCATTGACTCTGAGACTCTGGGATGGAAAAAGTTAGCGGTGATTAGTAGGGCACCATAGCTCATAGCTCATCTTCCATAGCTCATCTTCCAACCCACACGCGTGGAGATGTTATCGTGCATGTACCTATTGACTCTAAGACTCTGGGATGGAAAAAGTTGGCGGTGATTAGTAGGGCACCATAGCTCATAGCTCATCTTCCATAACTCATCTTCCATAGCTCATCTTCCAACCCACACGCGTGGAGATGTTATCGTGCATGTACCTATTGACTCTAAGACTCTGGGATGGAAAAAGTTGGCGGTGATTAGTAGGGCACCATAGCTCATAGCTCATCTTCCAACCCACACGCGTGGAGATGTTATCGTGCATGTACCCATTGACTCTGAGACTCTGGGATGGAAAAAGTTGGCCGTGGTCAGTAGGGCAATTTTGAAGGTTTCCATAGCTCATCTTCCAACCCACACGCGTGGAGATGTTATCGTGCATGTACCCACTGACTCTAAGACTCTGGGATGGAAAAAGTTGGCGGTGATTAGTAGGGCAATTTTGAAGGTTTCCATAGCTCATCTTCCAACCCACACGCGTGGAGATGTTATCGTGCATGTACCCACTGACTCTAAGACTCTGGGATGGAAAAAGTTGGCGGTGATTAGTAGGGCACCATAGCTCATAGCTCATCTTCCATAGCTCATCTTCCATAGCTCATCTTCCAACCCACACGCGTGGAGATGTTATCGTGCATGTACCCATTGACTCTGAGACTCTGGGATGGAAAAAGTTGGCGTTGATTAGTAGGGCACCATAGCTCATAGCTCATCTTCCATAGCTCATCTTCCAACCCACACGCGTGGAGATGTTATCGTGCATGTAGCCACTGACTCTAAGACTCTGGGATGGAAAAAGTTGGCGGTGATTAGTAGGGCACCATAGCTCATAGCTCATCTTCCAACCCACACGCGTGGAGATGTTATCGTGCATGTACCCATTGACTCTGAGACTCTGGGATGGAAAAAGTTGGCGGTGATTAGTAGGGCACCATAGCTCATAGCTCATCTTCCATAGCTCATCTTCCAACCCACACGGGTGGAGATGTTATCGTGCATGTACCCACTGACTCTAAGACTCTGGGATGGAAAAAGTTGGCGGTGATTAGTAGGGCACCATAGCTCATAGCTCATCTTCCATAGCTCATTTTCCAACCCACACGCGTGGAGATGTTATCGTGCATGTACCCACTGACTCTAAGACTCTGGGATGGAAAAAGTTGGCGGTGATTAGTAGGGCACCATAGCTCATAGCTCATCTTCCATAGCTCATCTTCCAACCCACACGCGTGGAGATGTTATCGTGCATGTACCCATTGACTCTGAGACTCTGGGATGGAAAAAGTTGGCGGTGATTAGTAGGGCACCATAGCTCATAGCTCATCTTCCATAGCTCATCTTCCAACCCACACGCGTGGAGATGTTATCGTTCATGTACCCATTGACTCTGAGACTCTGGGATGGAAAAAGTTGGCCGTGGTCAGTAGGGCAATTTTGAAGGTTTCCATAGCTCATCTTCCAACCCACACGCGTGGAGATGTTATCGTGCATGTACCCATTGACTCTGAGACTCTGGGATGGAAAAAGTTGGCGTTGAGTAGTAGGGCACCATAGCTCATAGCTCATCTTCCATAGCTCATCTTCCATAACTCATCTTCCAACCCACACGCGTGGAGATGTTATCGTGCATGTACCTATTGACTCTAAGACTCTGGGATGGAAAAAGTTGGCCGTGGTCAGTAGGGCAATTTTGAAGGTTTCCATAGCTCATCTTCCAACCCACACGCGTGGAGATGTTATCGTGCATGTACCCATTGACTCTAAGACTCTGGGATGGAAAAAGTTGGCGGTGATTAGTAGGGCACCATAGCTCATAGATCATCTTCCATAGCTCATCTTCCAACCCACACGCGTGGAGATGTTATCGTGCATGTACCCATTGACTCTGAGACTCTGGGATGGAAAAAGTTGGCGGTGATTAGTAGGGCACCATAGCTCATAGCTCATCTTCCATAGCTCATCTTCCAACCCACACGCGTGGAGATGTTATCGTGCATGTACCCATTGACTCTGAGACTCTGGGATGGAAAAAGTTGGCGGTGATTAGTAGGGCACCATAGCTCATAGCTCATCTTCCATAGCTCATCTTCCAACCCACACGCGTGGAGATGTTATCGTTCATGTACCCATTGACTCTGAGAATCTGGGATGGAAAAAGTTTACCGTGGTCAGTAGGGCAATTTTGAAGGTTTCCATAGCTCATCTTCCAACCCACACGCGTGGAGATGTTATCGTGCATGTACCCATTGACTCTGAGACTCTGGGATGGAAAAAGTTGGCGGTGATTATTAGGGCACCATAGCTCATAGCTTATCTTCCATAGCTCATCTTCCATAACTCATCTTCCAACCCACACGCGTGGAGATGTTATCGTGCATGTACCTATTGACTCTAAGACTCTGGGATGGAAAAAGTTGGCCGTGGTCAGTAGGGCAATTTTGAAGGTTTCCATAGCTCATCTTCCAACCCACACGCGTGGAGATGTTATCGTGCATGTACCCATTGACTCTAAGACTCTGGGATGGAAAAAGTTGGCGGTGATTAGTAGGGCACCACAGCTCATAGATCATCTTCCATAGCTCATCTTCCAACCCACACGCGTGGAGATGTTATCGTGCATGTGCCCATTGACTCTGAGACTCTGGGATGGAAAAAGTTGGCGGTGATTAGTAGGGCACCATAGCTCATAGCTCATCTTCCATAGCTCATCTTCCAACCCACACGCGTGGAGATGTTATCGTGCATGTACCCATTGACTCTAAGACTCTGGGATGGAAAAAGTTGGCGGTGATTAGTAGGGCACCATAGCTCATAGCTCATCTTCCATAGCTCATTTTCCATAGCTCATCTTCCAACCCACACGCGTGGAGATGTTATCGTGCATGTACCCACTGACTCTAAGACTCTCGGATGGAAAAAGTTGGCCGTGGTCAGTAGGGCAATTTTGAAGGTTTCCATAGCTCATCTTCCAACCCACACGGGTGGAGATGTTATCGTGCATGTACCCACTGACTCTAAGACTCTGGGATGGAAAAAGTTGGCGGTGATTAGTAGGGCACCATAGCTCATAGCTCATCTTCCATAGCTCATCTTCCAACCCACACGCGTGGAGATGTTATCGTGCATGTACCCATTGACTCTGAGACTCTGGGATGGAAAAAGTTGGCGGTGATTAGTAGGGCAATTTTGAAGGTTTCCATAGCTCATCTTCCAACCCACACGCGTGGAGATGTTATCGTGCATGTACCCATTGACTCTAAGACTCTGGGATGGAAAAAGTTGGCGGTGATTAGTATGGCAATTTTGAAGGTTTCCATAGCTCATCTTCCAACCCACACGCGTGGAGATGTTATCGTGCATGTACCCATTGACTCTAAGACTCTGGGATGGAAAAAGTTAGCGGTGATTAGTAGGGCAATTTTGAAGGTTTCAATAGCTCATCTTCCAACCCACACGCGTGGAGATGTTATCGTGCATGTACCCATTGACTCTAAGACTCTGGGATGGAAAAAGTTGGCGGTGATTAGTAGGACAATTTTGAAGGTTTCCATAGCTCATCTTCCAACCCACACGCGTGGAGATGTTATCGTGCATGTACCCATTGACTCTAAGACTCTGGGATGGAAAAAGTTGGCGGTGATTAGTAGGGCACCATAGCTCATAGCTCATCTTCCATAGCTCATTTTCCATAGCTCATCTTCCAACCCACACGCGTGGAGATGTTATCGTGCATGTACCTATTGACTCTAAGACTCTCGGATGGAAAAAGTTGGCCGTGGTCAGTAGGGCAATTTTGAAGGTTTCCATAGCTCATCTTCCAACCCACACGCGTGGAGATGTTATCGTGCATGTACCCATTGACTCTAAGACTCTGGGATGGAAAAAGTTGGCGGTGATTAGTAGGGCACCATAGCTCATAGCTCATCTTCCATAGCTCATCTTCCAACCCACACGCGTGGAGATGTTATCGTGCATGTACCCATTGACTCTGAGACTCTGGGATGGAAAAAGTTGGCGGTGATTAGTAGGGCACCATAGCTCATAGCTCATCTTCCATAGCTCATTTTCCAGACCCACACGCGTGGAGATGTTATCGTGCATGTACCCATTGACTCTAAGACTCTGGGATGGAAAAAGTTGGCGGTGATTAGTAGGGCACCACAGCTCATAGCTCATCTTCCATAGCTCATTTTCCATAGCTCATCTTCCAACCCACACGCGTGGAGATGTTATCGTGCATGTACCCACTGACTCTAAGACTCTGGGATGGAAAAAGTTGGCGGTGATTAGTAGGGCACCATAGCTCATAGCTCATCTTCCATAGCTCATCTTCCAACCCACACGCGTGGAGATGTTATCGTGCATGTATCCATTGACTCTGAGACTCTGGGATGGAAAAAGTTGCCGGTGGTCAGTAGGGCAATTTTGAACGCTTCCATAGCTCATCTTCCAATCCACACGGGCGGTGATGTTATCGTGCATGTACCCATTGACTCTGAGACTCTGGGATGGAAAAAGTTGGCGGTGATTAGTAGGGCACCATAGCTCATAGCTCATCTTCCATAGCTCATCTTCCAACCCACACGCGTGGAGATGTTATCGTGCATGTACCCATTGACTCTGAGACTCTGGGATGGAAAAAGTTGGCGGTGATTAGTAGGGCACCATAGCTCATAGCTCATCTTCCAACCCACACGCGTGGAGATGTTATCGTGCATGTAGCCACTGACTCTAAGACTCTGGGATGGAAAAAGTTGGCGGTGATTAGTAGGGCACCATAGCTCATAGCTCATCTTCCAACCCACACGCGTGGAGATGTTATCGTGCATGTACCCATTGACTCTGAGACTCTGGGATGGAAAAAGTTGGCGGTGATTAGTAGGGCACCATAGCTCATAGCTCATCTTCCAACCCACACGCGTGGAGATATTATCGTGCATGTACCCATTGACTCTAAGACTCTGGGATGGAAAAAGTTGGCGGTGATTAGTAGGGCACCATAGCTCATAGCTCATCTTCCAACCCACACGCGTGGAGATGTTATCGTGCATGTACCCATTGACTCTGAGACTCTGGGAAGGAAAAAGTTGGCGGTGGTCAGTAGGGCAATTTTGAACGCTTCCATAGCTCATCTTCCAATCCACACGGGCGGTGATGTTATCGTGCATGTACCCATTGACTCTGAGACTCTGGGATGGAAAAAGTTGGAGGTGATTAGTAGGGCAATTTTGAAGGTTTCCATAGCTCATCTTCCAACCCACACGCGTGGAGATGTTATCGTGCATGTACCTATTGACTCTAAGACTCTGGGATGGAAAAAGTTGGCGGTGATTAGTAGGGCACCATAGCTCATAGCTCATCTTCCATAGCTCATCTTCCAACCCACACGCGTGGAGATGTTATCGTGCATGTACCCATTGACTCTGAGACTCTGGGATGGAAAAAGTTGGCGGTGATTAGTAGGGCACCATAGCTCATAGCTCATCTTCCAACCAACACGCGTGGAGATGTTATCGTGCATGTAGCCACTGACTCTAAGACTCTGGGATGGAAAAAGTTGGCGGTGATTAGTAGGGCACCATAGCTCATAGCTCATCTTCCAACCCACACGCGTGGAGATGTTATCGTGCATGTACCCATTGACTCTGAGACTCTGGGATGGAAAAAGTTGGCCGTGGTCAGTGGGGCAATTTTGAAGGTTTCCATAGCTCATCTTCCAACCCACACGCGTGGAGATGTTATCGTGCATGTACCCATTGACTCTGAGACTCTGGGATGGAAAAAGTTGGCGGTGATTAGTAGGGCACCATAGCTCATAGCTCATTTTCCATAGCTCATCTTCCAACCCACACGCGTGGAGATGTTATCGTGCATGTACCTATTGACTCTAAGACTCTGGGATGGAAAAAGTTGGCGGTGATTAGTAGGGCACCATAGCTCATAGCTCTTCTTCCATAACTCATCTTCCATAGCTCATCTTCCAACCCACACGCGTGGAGATGTTATCGTGCATGTACCTATTGACTCTAAGACTCTGGGATGGAAAAAGTTGGCGGTGATTAGTAGGGCACCATAGCTCATAGCTCATCTTCCAACCCACACGCGTGGAGATGTTATCGTGCATGTACCCATTGACTCTGAGACTCTGGGATGGAAAAAGTTGGCCGTGGTCAGTAGGGCAATTTTGAAGGTTTCCATAGCTCATCTTCCAACCCACACGCGTGGAGATGTTATCGTGCATGTACCCACTGACTCTAAGACTCTGGGATGGAAAAAGTTGGCGGTGATTAGTAGGGCAATTTTGAAGGTTTCCATAGCTCATCTTCCAACCCACACGCGTGGAGATGTTATCGTGCATGTACCCACTGACTCTAAGACTCTGGGATGGAAAAAGTTGGCGGTGATTAGTAGGGCACCATAGCTCATAGCTGTTCTTCCATAGCTCATCTTCCATAGCTCATCTTCCAACCCACACGCGTGGAGATGTTATCGTGCATGTACCCATTGACTCTGAGACTCTGGGATGGAAAAAGTTGGCGTTGATTAGTAGGGCACCATAGCTCATAGCTCATCTTCCATAGCTCATCTTCCAACCCACACCGTGGAGATGTTATCGTGCATGTAGCCACTGACTCTAAGACTCTGGGATGGAAAAAGTTGGCGGTGATTAGTAGGGCACCATAGCTCATAGCTCATCTTCCAACCCACACGCGTGGAGATGTTATCGTGCATGTACCCATTGACTCTGAGATTTTGGGATGGAAAAAGTTGGCGGTGATTAGTAGGGCACCATAGCTCATAGCTCATCTTCCATAGCTCATCTTCCAACCCACACCGTGGAGATGTTATCGTGCATGTAGCCACTGACTCTAAGACTCTGGGATGGAAAAAGTTGGCGGTGATTAGTAGGGCACCATAGCTCATAGCTCATCTTCCAACCCACACGCGTGGAGATGTTATCGTGCATGTACCCATTGACTCTGAGACTCTGGGATGGAAAAAGTTGGCGGTGATTAGTAGGGCACCATAGCTCATAGCTCATCTTCCAACCAACACGCGTGGAGATGTTATCGTGCATGTACCCACTGACTCTAAGACTCTGGGATGGAAAAAGTTGGCGGTGATTAGTAGGGCACCATAGCTCATAGCTCATCTTCCATAGCTCATCTTCCAACCCACACGCGTGGAGATGTTATCGTGCATGTACCCATTGACTCTGAGACTCTGGGATGGAAAAAGTTGGCCGTGGTCAGTGGGGCAATTTTGAAGGTTTCCATAGCTCATCTTCCAACCCACACGCGTGGAGATGTTATCGTGCATGTACCCATTGACTCTGAGACTCTGGGATGGAAAAAGTTGGCGGTGATTAGTAGGGCACCATAGCTCATAGCTCATTTTCCATAGCTCATCTTCCAACCCACACGCGTGGAGATGTTATCGTGCATGTACCTATTGACTCTAAGACTCTGGGATGGAAAAAGTTGGCGGTGATTAGTAGGGCACCATAGCTCATAGCTCTTCTTCCATAACTCATCTTCCATAGCTCATCTTCCAACCCACACGCGTGGAGATGTTATCGTGCATGTACCTATTGACTCTAAGACTCTGGGATGGAAAAAGTTGGCGGTGATTAGTAGGGCACCATAGCTCATAGCTCATCTTCCATAGCTCATCTTCCAACCCACACGCGTGGAGATGTTATCGTGCATGTACCCATTGACTCTGAGACTCTGGGATGGAAAAAGTTGGCGGTGATTAGTAGGGCACCATAGCTCATAGCTCATCTTCCAACCAACACGCGTGGAGATGTTATCGTGCATGTACCCACTGACTCTAAGACTCTGGGATGGAAAAAGTTGGCGGTGATTAGTAGGGCACCATAGCTCATAGCTCATCTTCCATAGCTCATCTTCCAACCACACGCGTGGAGATGTTATCGTGCATGTACCCATTGACTCTGAGACTCTGGGATGGAAAAAGTTGGCCGTGGTCAGTGGGGCAATTTTGAAGGTTTCCATAGCTCATCTTCCAACCCACACGCGTGGAGATGTTATCGTGCATGTACCCATTGACTCTGAGACTCTGGGATGGAAAAAGTTGGCGGTGATTAGTAGGGCACCATAGCTCATAGCTCATCTTCCAACCCACACGCGTGAGATGTTATCGTGCATGTACCTATTGACTCTAAGACTCTGGGATGGAAAAAGTTGGCGGTGATTAGTAGGGCACCATAGCTCATAGCTCTTCTTCCATAACTCATCTTCCATAGCTCATCTTCCAACCCACACGCGTGGAGATGTTATCGTGCATGTACCTATTGACTCTAAGACTCTGGATGGAAAAAGTTGGCGGTGATTAGTAGGGCACCATAGCTCATAGCTCATCTTCCAACCCACACGCGTGGAGATGTTATCGTGCATGTACCCCATTGACTCTGAGACTCTGGGATGGAAAAAGTTGGCCGTGGTCAGTAGGGCAACTTTTTGAAGGTTTCCATAGCTCATCTTCCAACCCACACGCGTGGAGATGTTATCGTGCATGTACCCACTGACTCTAAGACTCTGGATGGAAAAAGTTGGCGGTGATTAGTAGGGCAATTTTGAAGGTTTCCATAGCTCATCTTCCAACCCACACGCGTGGAGATGTTATCGTGCATGTACCCATTGACTCTGAGACTCTGGGATGGAAAAAGTTGCGGTGATTAGTATGGGCACCATAGCTCATAGCTGTTCTTCCATAGCTCATCTTCCATAGCTCATCTTCCAACCCACACGCGTGGAGATGTTATCGTGCATGTACCCATTGACTCTGAGACTCTGGGATGGAAAAAGTTGGCGTTGATTAGTAGGGCACCATAGCTCATAGCTCATCTTCCATAGCTCATCTTCCAACCCACACCGTGGAGATGTTATCGTGCATGTAGCCACTGACTCTAAGACTCTGGGATGGAAAAAGTTGGCGGTGATTAGTAGGGCACCATAGCTCATAGCTCATCTTCCAACCCACACGCGTGGAGATGTATCGTGCATGTACCCATTGACTCTGAGATTTTGGGATGGAAAAAGGTTGGCGGTGATTAGTAGGGCACCATAGCTCATAGCTCATCTTCCATAGCTCATCTTCCACCCACACGGGTGGAGATGTTATCGTGCATGTACCCACTGACTCTAAGACTCTGGGATGGAAAAAGTTGGCGGTGATTAGTAGGGCACCATAGCTCATAGCTCATCTTCCATAGCTCATTTTCCAACCCACACGCGTGGGAGATGTTATCGTGCATGTACCCACTGACTCTAAGACTCTGGGATGGAAAAAGTTGCGGGTGATTAGTAGGGCACCATAGCTCATAGCTCATCTTCAATAGCTCATCTTCAATAGCTCATCTTCCATAGCTCATCTTCCAACCCACACGCGTGGAGATGTTATCGTGCATGTACCCATTGACTCTGAGACTCTGGGATGGAAAAAGTTGGCGGTGATTAGTAGGGCACCATAGCTCATAGCTCATCTTCCATAGCTCATCTTCCAACCCACACGCGTGGAGATGTTATCGTTCATGTACCCATTGACTCTGAGAATCTGGGATGGAAAAAGTTGGCCGTGGTCAGTAGGGCAATTTTGAAGGTTTCCATAGCTCATCTTCCAACCCACACGCGGTGGAGATGTTATCGTGCATGTACCCCATTGACTCTGAGACTCTGGGATGGAAAAAGTTGGCGGTGATTAGTAGGGCACCATAGTTCATAGCTCATCTTCCATAGCTCATCTTCCATAACTCATCTTCCAACCCACACGCGTGGAGATGTTATCGTGCATGTACCTATTGACTCTAAGACTCTGGGATGGAAAAAATTGGCCGTGGTCAGTAGGGCAATTTTGAAGGTTTCCATAGCTCATCTTCCAACCCACACGCGTGGAGATGTTATCGTGCATGTACCCATTGACTCTAAGACTCTGGGATGGAAAAAGTTGGCGGTGATTAGTAGGGCACCATAGCTCATAGATCATCTTCCATAGCTCATCTTCCAACCCACACGCGTGGAGATGTTATCGTGCATGTGCCCATTGACTCTGAGACTCTGGGATGGAAAAAGTTGGCGGTGATTAGTAGGGCACCATAGCTCATAGCTCATAGCTCATCTTCCATAGCTCATCTTCCAACCCACACGCGTGGAGATGTTATCGTGCATGTACCCATTGACTCTAAGACTCTGGGATGAAAAAAGTTGGCGGTGATTAGTAGGGCACCATAGCTCATAGCTCATCTTCCATAGCTCATTTTCCATAGCTCATCTTCCAACCCACACGCGTGGAGATGTTATCGTGCATGTACCCACTGACTCTAAGACTCTCGGATGGAAAAAGTTGGCCGTGGTCAGTAGGGCAATTTTGAAGGTTTCCATAGCTCATCTTCCAACCCACACGGGTGGAGATGTTATCGTGCATGTACCCACTGACTCTAAGACTCTGGGATGGAAAAAGTTGGCGGTGATTAGTAGGGCACCATAGCTCATAGCTCATCTTCCATAGCTCATCTTCCAACCCACACGCGTGGAGATGTTATCGTGCATGTACCCATTGACTCTGAGACTCTGGGATGGAAAAAGTTGGCGGTGATTAGTAGGGCAATTTTGAAGGTTTCCATAGCTCATCTTCCAACCCACACGCGTGGAGATGTTATCGTGCATGTACCCATTGACTCTAAGACTCTGGGATGGAAAAAGTTGGCGGTGATTAGTAGGGCAATTTTGAAGGTTTCCATAGCTCATCTTCCAACCCACACGCGTGGAGATGTTATCGTGCATGTACCCACTGACTCTAAGACTCTCGGATGGAAAAAGTTGGCCGTGGTCAGTAGGGCAATTTTGAAGGTTTCCATAGCTCATCTTCCAACCCACACGGGTGGAGATGTTATCGTGCATGTACCCACTGACTCTAAGACTCTGGGATGGAAAAAGTTGGCGGTGATTAGTAGGGCACCATAGCTCATAGCTCATCTTCCATAGCTCATCTTCCAACCCACACGCGTGGAGATGTTATCGTGCATGTACCCATTGACTCTGAGACTCTGGGATGGAAAAAGTTGGCGGTGATTAGTAGGGCAATTTTGAAGGTTTCCATAGCTCATCTTCCAACCCACACGCGTGGAGATGTTATCGTGCATGTACCCATTGACTCTAAGACTCTGGGATGGAAAAAGTTGGCGGTGATTAGTAGGGCAATTTTGAAGGTTTCCATAGCTCATCTTCCAACCCACACGCGTGGAGATGTTATCGTGCATGTACCCATTGACTCTAAGACTCTGGGATGGAAAAAGTTGGCGGTGATTAGTAGGGCAATTTTGAAGGTTTCAATAGCTCATCTTCCAACCCACACGCGTGGAGATGTTATCGTGCATGTACCCATTGACTCTAAGACTCTGGGATGGAAAAAGTTGGCGGTGATTAGTAGGACAATTTTGAAGGTTTCCATAGCTCATCTTCCAACCCACACGCGTGGAGATGTTATCGTGCATGTACCCATTGACTCTAAGACTCTGGGATGGAAAAAGTTGGCGGTGATTAGTAGGGCACCATAGCTCATAGCTCATCTTCCATAGCTCATTTTCCATAGCTCATCTTCCAACCCACACGCGTGGAGATGTTATCGTGCATGTACCTATTGACTCTAAGACTCTCGGATGGAAAAAGTTGGCCGTGGTCAGTAGGGCAATTTTGAAGGTTTCCATAGCTCATCTTCCAACCCACACGCGTGGAGATGTTATCGTGCATGTACCCATTGACTCTAAGACTCTGGGATGGAAAAAGTTGGCGGTGATTAGTAGGGCACCATAGCTCATAGCTCATCTTCCATAGCTCATCTTCCAACCCACACGCGTGGAGATGTTATCGTGCATGTACCCATTGACTCTGAGACTCTGGGATGGAAAAAGTTGGCGGTGATTAGTAGGGCACCATAGCTCATAGCTCATCTTCCATAGCTCATTTTCCAACCCACACGCGTGGAGATGTTATCGTGCATGTACCCATTGACTCTAAGACTCTGGGATCGAAAAAGTTGGCGGTGATTAGTAGGGCACCACAGCTCATAGCTCATCTTCCATAGCTCATCTTCCAACCCACACGCGTGGAGATGTTATCGTGCATGTACCCACTGACTCTAAGACCCTGGGATGGAAAAAGTTGGCGGTGATTAGTAGGGCACCATAGCTCATAGCTCATCTTCCATAGCTCATCTTCCAACCCACACGCGTGGAGATGTTATCGTGCATGTATCCATTGACTCTGAGACTCTGGGATGGAAAAAGTTGCCGGTGGTCAGTAGGGCAATTTTGAACGCTTCCATAGCTCATCTTCCAATCCACACGGGCGGTGATGTTATCGTGCATGTACCCATTGACTCTGAGACTCTGGATGGAAAAAGTTGGCGGTGATTAGTAGGGCACCATAGCTCATAGCTCATCTTCCATAGCTCATCTTCCAACCCACACGCGTGGAGATGTTATCGTGCATGTACCCATTGACTCTGAGACTCTGGGATGGAAAAAGTTGGCGGTGATTAGTAGGGCACCATAGCTCATAGCTCATCTTCCATAGCTCATCTTCCAACCCACACGCGTGGAGATGTTATCGTGCATGTAGCCACTGACTCTAAGACTCTGGGATGGAAAAAGTTGGCGGTGATTAGTAGGGCACCATAGCTCATAGCTCATCTTCCAACCCACACGCGTGGAGATGTTATCGTGCATGTACCCATTGACTCTGAGACTCTGGGATGGAAAAAGTTGGCGGTGATTAGTAGGGCACCATAGCTCATAGCTCATCTTCCAACCCACACGCGTGGAGATATT
The DNA here is from genome assembly GCA_916610145.1 of Eristalis arbustorum. NCBI lineage: Eukaryota > Metazoa > Arthropoda > Insecta > Diptera > Syrphidae > Eristalis > Eristalis arbustorum. The sequence continues at coordinate 63,259 of CAKAIZ010000219.1, read as the reverse complement.
ATCGTGCATGTACCCATTGACTCTAAGACTCTGGGATGGAAAAAGTTTGCGGTGATTAGTAGGGCACCATAGTTCATAGCTCATCTTCCAACCCACACGCGTGGAGATGTTATCGTGCATGTACCCATTGACTCTGAGACTCTGGGATGGAAAAAGTTGGCGGTGGTCAGTAGGGCAATTTTGAACGCTTCCATAGCTCATCTTCCAATCCACACGGGCGGTGATGTTATCGTGCATGTACCCATTGACTCTGAGACTCTGGGATGGAAAAAGTTGGCGGTGATTAGTAGGGCAATTTTGAAGGTTTCCATAGCTCATCTTCCAACCCACACGCGTGGAGATGTTATCGTGCATGTACCTATTGACTCTAAGACTCTGGGATGGAAAAAGTTGGCGGTGATTAGTAGGGCTATTTTGAAGGTTTCCATAGCTCATCTTCCAACCAACACGCGTGGAGATGTTATCGTGCATGTAGCCACTGACTCTAAGACTCTGGGATGGAAAAAGTTGGCGGTGATTAGTAGGGCACCATAGCTCATAGCTCATCTTCCAACCCACACGCGTGGAGATGTTATCGTGCATGTAGCCACTGACTCTAAGACTCTGGGATGGAAAAAGTTGGCGGTGATTAGTAGGGCACCATAGCTCATCTTCCATAGCTCATCTTCCAACCCACACGCGTGGAGATGTTATCGTGCATGTAGCCACTGACTCTAAGACTCTGGGATGGAAAAAGTTGGCGGTGATTAGTAGGGCAATTTTGAAGGTTTCCATAGCTCATCTTCCAACCCACACGCGTGGAGATGTTATCGTGCATGTACCCACTGACTCTAAGACTCTGGGATGGAAAAAGTTGGCGGTGATTAGTAGGGCACCATAGCTCATAGCTCATCTTCCATAGCTCATCTTCCATAGCTCATCTTCCAACCCACACGCGTGGAGATGTTATCGTGCATGTACCCATTGACTCTGAGACTCTGGGATGGAAAAAGTTGGCGGTGATTAGTAGGGCACCATAGCTCATAGCTCATCTTCCAACCAACACGCGTGGAGATGTTATCGTGCATGTACCCACTGACTCTAAGACTCTGGGATGGAAAAAGTTGGCGGTGATTAGTAGGGCACCATAGCTCATAGCTCATCTTCCATAGCTCATCTTCCAACCCACACGCGTGGAGATGTTATCGTGCATGTACCCATTGACTCTGAGACTCTGGGATGGAAAAAGTTGGCCGTGGTCAGTGGGGCAATTTTGAAGGTTTCCATAGCTCATCTTCCAACCCACACGCGTGGAGATGTTATCGTGCATGTACCCATTGACTCTGAGACTCTGGGATGGAAAAAGTTGGCGGTGATTAGTAGGGCACCATAGCTCATAGCTCATCTTCCATAGCTCATCTTCCAACCCACACGCGTGGAGATGTTATCGTGCATGTACCTATTGACTCTAAGACTCTGGGATGGAAAAAGTTGGCGGTGATTAGTAGGGCACCATAGCTCATAGCTCTTCTTCCATAACTCATCTTCCATAGCTCATCTTCCAACCCACACGCGTGGAGATGTTATCGTGCATGTACCTATTGACTCTAAGACTCTGGGATGGAAAAAGTTGGCGGTGATTAGTAGGGCACCATAGCTCATAGCTCATCTTCCAACCCACACGCGTGGAGATGTTATCGTGCATGTACCCATTGACTCTGAGACTCTGGGATGGAAAAAGTTGGCCGTGGTCAGTAGGGCAATTTTGAAGGTTTCCATAGCTCATCTTCCAACCCACACGCGTGGAGATGTTATCGTGCATGTACCCACTGACTCTAAGACTCTGGGATGGAAAAAGTTGGCGGTGATTAGTAGGGCAATTTTGAAGGTTTCCATAGCTCATCTTCCAACCCACACGCGTGGAGATGTTATCGTGCATGTACCCACTGACTCTAAGACTCTGGGATGGAAAAAGTTGGCGGCGATTAGTAGGGCACCATAGCTCATAGCTCTTCTTCCATAGCTCATCTTCCATAGCTCATCTTCCAACCCACACGCGTGGAGATGTTATCGTGCATGTACCCATTGACTCTGAGACTCTGGGATGGAAAAAGTTGGCGGTGATTAGTAGGGCACCATAGCTCATAGCTCATCTTCCAACCAACACGCGTGGAGATGTTATCGTGCATGTACCCACTGACTCTAAGACTCTGGGATGGAAAAAGTTGGCGGTGATTAGTAGGGCACCATAGCTCATAGCTCATCTTCCATAGCTCATCTTCCAACCCACACGCGTGGAGATGTTATCGTGCATGTACCCATTGACTCTGAGACTCTGGGATGGAAAAGTTGGCCGTGGTCAGTGGGGGCAATTTTGAAGGTTTCCATAGCTCATCTTCCAACCCACACGCGTGGAGATATTATCGTGCATGTACCCATTGACTCTGAGACTCTGGGATGGCAAAAGTTGGCGGTGATTAGTAGGGCACCATAGCTCATAGCTCATCTTCCATAGCTCATCTTCCAACCCACACGCGTGGAGATGTTATCGTGCATGTACCTATTGACTCTAAGAATCTGGGATGGAAAAAGTTGGCCGTGGTCAGTAGGGCAATTTGAAGGTTTCCATAGCTCATCTTCCAACCCACACGCGTGGAGATGTTATCGTGCATGTACCCACTGACTCTAAGACTCTGGGATGGAAAAAGTTGGCGGTGATTAGTAGGGCACCATAGCTCATAGCTCATCTTCCATAGCTCATCTTCCAACCCACACGCGTGGAGATGTTATCGTGCATGTACCCACTGACTCTAAGACTCTGGGATGGAAAAAGTTGGCGGTGATTAGTAGGGCACCATAGCTCATAGCTCATCTTCCATAGCTCATTTTCCAACCCACACGCGTGGAGATGTTATCGTGCATGTACCCATTGACTCTAAGACTCTGGGATGGAAAAAGTTGGCGGTGATTAGTAGGGCAATTTTGAAGGTTTCCATAGCTCATCTTCCAACCCACACGCGTGGAGATGTTATCGTGCATGTACCCATTGACTCTGAGACTCTGGGATGGAAAAAGTTGGCGGTGATTAGTAGGGCACCATAGCTCATAGCTCATCTTCCATAGCTCATCTTCCAACCCACACGCGTGGGAGATGTTATCGTGCATGTACCCATTGACTCTGAGACTCTGGGATGGAAAAAGTTGGCCGTGGTCAGTGGGGCAATTTTGAAGGTTTCCATAGCTCATCTTCCAACCCACACGCGTGGAGATATTATCGTGCATGTACCCATTGACTCTGAGACTCTGGGATGGCAAAAGTTGGCGGTGATTAGTAGGGCACCATAGCTCATAGCTCATCTTCCATAGCTCATCTTCCAACCCACACGCGTGGAGATGTTATCGTGCATGTACCTATTGACTCTAAGAATCTGGGATGAAAAAAGTTGGCCGTGGTCAGTAGGGCAATTTTGAAGGTTTCCATAGCTCATCTTCCAACCCACACGCGTGGAGATGTTATCGTGCATGTACCCACTGACTCTAAGACTCTGGGATGGAAAAAGTTGGCGGTGATTAGTAGGGCACCATAGCTCATAGCTCATCTTCCATAGCTCATCTTCCAACCCACACGCGTGGATATGTTATCGTGCATGTATCCACTGACTCTAAGACTCTGGATGGAAAAAGTTGGCGGTGATTAGTAGGGCACCATAGCTCATAGCTCATCTTCCATAGCTCATTTTCCAACCCACACGCGTGGAGATGTTATCGTGCATGTACCTATTGACTCTAAGACTCTGGGATGGAAAAAGTTGGCGGTGATTAGTAAGGCAATTTTGAAGGTTTCCATAGCTCATCTTCCAACCCACACGCGTGGAGATGTTATCGTGCATGTACCCATTGACTCTGAGACTCTGGGATGGAAAAAGTTGGCGGTGATTAGTAGGGCACCATAGCTCATAGCTCATCTTCCATAGCTCATCTTCCAACCCACACGCGTGGAGATGTTATCGTGCATGTACCCACTGACTCTAAGACTCTGGGATGGAAGAAGTTGGCGGTGATTAGTAGGGCACCATAGCTCATAGCTCATCTTCCATAGCTCATCTTCCATAGCTCATCTTCCATAGCTCATCTTCCAACCCACACGCGTGGAGATGTTATCGTGCATGTACCCATTGACTCTAAGACTCTGGGATGGAAAAAGTTGGCGTTGAGTAGTAGGGCACCATAGCTCATAGCTCATCTTCCATAGCTCATTTTCCAACCCACACGCGTGGAGATGTTATCGTGCATGTACCCACTGACTCTAAGACTCTGGGATGGAAAAAGTTGGCGTTGAGTAGTAGGGCACCATAGCTCATTTTCCAACCCACACGCGTGGAGATGTTATCGTGCATGTACCCATTGACTCTAAGACTCTGGGATGGAAAAAGTTGGCGGTGATTAGTAGGGCACCATAGCTCATAGCTCATCTTCCATAGCTCATCTTCCAACCCACACGCGTGGAGATGTTATCGTGCATGTACCCATTGACTCTGAGACTCTGGGATGGAAAAAGTTGGCGGTGATTAGTAGGGCACCATAGCTCATAGCTCACCTTCCATAGCTCATCTTCCAACCCACACGCGTGGAGATGTTATCGTGCGTGTACCTATTGACTCTAAGACTCTGGGATGGAAAAAGTTGGCGGTGATTAGTAGGGCACCATAGCTCATAGCTCATCTTCCAACCCACACGCGTGGAGATGTTATCGTGCATGTACCCATTGACTCTGAGACTCTGGGATGGAAAAAGTTGGCCGTGGTCAGTAGGGCAATTTTGAAGGTTTCCATAGCTCATCTTCCAACCCACACGCGTGGAGATGTTATCGTGCATGTACCCACTGACTCTAAGACTGTGGGATGGAAAAAGTTGGCGGTGATTAGTAGGGCAATTTTGAAGGTTTCCATAGCTCATCTTCCAACCCACACGCGTGGAGATGTTATCGTGCATGTACCCACTGACTCTAAGACTCTGGGATGGAAAAAGTTGGCGGTGATTAGTAGGGCACCATAGCTCATAGCTCATCTTCCATAGCTCATCTTCCATAGCTCATCTTCCAACCCACACGCGTGGAGATGTTATCGTGCATGTACCCATTGACTCTGAGACTCTGGGATGGAAAAAGTTGGCGTTGATTAGTAGGGCACCATAGCTCATAGCTCATCTTCCATAGCTCATCTTCCAGCCCACACGCGTGGAGATGTTATCGTGCATGTAGCCACTGACTCTAAGACTCTGGGATGGAAAAAGTTGGCGGTGATTAGTAGGGCACCATAGCTCATAGCTCATCTTCCAACCCACACGCGTGGAGATGTTATCGTGCATGTACCCATTGACTCTGAGACTCTGGGATGGAAAAAGTTGGCGGTGATTAGTAGGGCACCATAGCTCATAGCTCATCTTCCATAGCTCATCTTCCAACCCACACGGGTGGAGATGTTATCGTGCATGTACCCACTGACTCTAAGACTCTGGGATGGAAAAAGTTGGCGGTGATTAGTAGGGCACCATAGCTCATAGCTCATCTTCCATAGCTCATTTTCCAACCCACACGCGTGGAGATGTTATCGTGCATGTACCCACTGACTCTAAGACTCTGGGATGGAAAAAGTTGGCGGTGATTAGTAGGGCACCATAGCTCATAGCTCATCTTCCATAGCTCATCTTCCAACCCACACGCGTGGAGATGTTATCGTGCATGTACCCATTGGCTCTGAGACTCTGGGATGGAAAAAGTTGGCGGTGATTAGTAGGGCACCATAGCTCATAGCTCATCTTCCATAGCTCATCTTCCAACCCACACGCGTGGAGATGTTATCGTTCATGTACCCATTGACTCTGAGACTCTGGGATGGAAAAAGTTGGCCGTGGTCAGTAGGGCAATTTTGAAGGTTTCCATAGCTCATCTTCCAACCCACACGCGTGGAGATGTTATCGTGCATGTACCCATTGACTCTGAGACTCTGGGATGGAAAAAGTTGGCGGTGATTAGTAGGGCACCATAGCTCATAGCTCATCTTCCATAGCTCATCTTCCATAGCTCATCTTCCATAACTCATCTTCCAACCCACACGCGTGGAGATGTTATCGTGCATGTACCTATTGACTCTAAGACTCTGGGATGGAAAAAGTTGGCCGTGGTCAGTAGGGCAATTTTGAAGGTTTCCATAGCTCATCTTCCAACCCACACGCGTGGAGATGTTATCGTGCATGTACCCACTGACTCTAAGACTCTGGGATGGAAAAAGTTGGCGGTGATTAGTAGGGCACCATAGCTCATAGCTCATCTTCCATAGCTCATCTTCCATAGCTCATCTTCCAACCCACACGCGTGGAGATGTTATCGTGCATGTACCCATTGACTCTGAGACTCTGGGATGGAAAAAGTTGGCGGTGATTAGTAGGGCACCATAGCTCATAGCTCATCTTCCATAGCTCATCTTCCAACCCACACGCGTGGAGATGTTATCGTTCATGTACCCATTGACTCTGAGACTCTGGGATGGAAAAAGTTGGCCGTGGTCAGTAGGGCAATTTTGAAGGTTTCCATAGCTCATCTTCCAACCCACACGCGTGGAGATGTTATCGTGCATGTACCCATTGACTCTGAGACTCTGGGATGGAAAAAGTTGGCGGTGATTAGTAGGGCACCATAGCTCATAGCTCATCTTCCAACCCACACGCGTGGAGATGTTATCGTGCATGTACCCATTGACTCTGAGACTCTGGGATGGCAAAAGTTGGCGGTGATTAGTAGGGCAATTTTGAAGGTTTCCATAGCTCATCTTCCAACCCACACGGGTGGTGATGTTATCGTGCATGTACCTATTGACTCTAAGACTCTCGGATGGAAAAAGTTGGCGTTGAGTAGTAGGGCACCATAGCTCATAGCTCATCTTCCATAGCTCATCTTCCATAGCTCATCTTCCAACCCACACGCGTGGAGATGTTATCGTGCATGTAGCCATTGACTCTGAGACTCTGGGATGGAAAAAGTTGGCCGTGGTCAGTAGGGCAATTTTGAAGGTTTCCATAGCTCATCTTCCAACCCACACGCGTGGAGATGTTATCGTGCATGTACCCATTGACTCTGAGACTCTGGGATGGAAAAAGTTGGCGGTGATTAGTAGGGCACCATAGCTCATAGCTCATCTTCCATAGCTCATCTTCCAACCCACACGCGTGGAGATGTTATCGTGCATGTACCTATTGACTCTAAGAATCTGGGATGGAAAAAGTTGGCCGTGGTCAGTAGGGCAATTTTGAAGGTTTCCATAGCTCATCTTCCAACCCACACGCGTGGAGATGTTATCGTTCATGTACCCATTGACTCTGAGACTCTGGGATGGAAAAAGTTGGCGGTGATTAGTAGGGCACCATAGCTCATAGCTCATCTTCCAAAGCTCATCTTCCAACCCACACGCGTGGAGATGTTATCGTGCATGTACCTATTGACTCTGAGACTCTGGGATGGAAAAAGTTGGCGGTGATTAGTAGGGCACCATAGCTCATAGCTCATCTTCCATAGCTCATCTTACATAGCTCATCTTCCAACCCACACGCGTGGAGATGTTATCGTGCATGTACCCATTGACTCTGAGACTCTGGGATGGAAAAAGTTGGCGGTGATTAGTAGGGCACCATAGCTCATAGCTCATCTTCCATAGCTCATCTTCCAACCCACACGCGTGGAGATGTTATCGTGCATGTAGCCACTGACTCTAAGACTCTGGGATGGAAAAAGTTGGCGGTGATTAGTAGGGCACCATAGCTCATAGCTCATCTTCCATAGCTCATCTTCCAACCCACACGCGTGGAGATGTTATCGTGCATGTAGCCACTGACTCTAAGACTCTGGGATGGAAAAAGTTGGCGGTGATAAGTAGGGCACCATAGCTCATAGCTCATCTTCCATAGCTCATCTTCCAACCCACACGCGTGGAGATGTTATCGTGCATGTAGCCACTGACTCTAAGACTCTGGGATGGAAAAAGTTGGCGGTGATTAGTAGGGCACCATAGCTCATAGCTCATCTTCCATAGCTCATCTTCCATAGCTCATCTTCCATAGCTCATCTTCCATAGCTCATCTTCCATAGCTCATCTTCCAACCCACACGCGTGGAGATGTTATCGTGCATGTTATCGTGCATGTACCCATTGACTCTAAGACTCCGGGATGGAAAAAGTTGGCGGTGATTAGTAGGGCACCATAGCTCATAGCTCATCTTCCATAGCTCATCTTCCAACCCACACGCGTGGAGATGTTATCGTGCATGTAGCCACTGACTCTAAGACCACTTATCGTGCATGTTATCGTGCATGTACCCATTGACTCTGAGACTCTGGGATGGAAAAAGTTGGCGGTGATTAGTAGGGCACCATAGCTCATAGCTCATCTTCCATAGCTCATCTTCCAACCCACACGCGTGGAGATGTTATCGTGCATGTAGCCACTGACTCTAAGACTCTGGGATGGAAAAAGTTGGCGGTGATTAGTAGGGCACCATAGCTCATAGCTCATCTTCCATAGCTCATCTTCCAACCCACACGCGTGGAGATGTTATCGTGCATGTAGCCACTGACTCTAAGACTCTGGGATGGAAAAAGTTGGCGGTGATTAGTAGGGCACCATAGCTCATAGCTCATCTTCCATAGCTCATCTTCCATAGCTCATCTTCCATAGCTCATCTTCCAACCCACACGCGTGGAGATGTTATCGTGCATGTACCCATTGACTCTGAGACTCTGGGATGGCAAAAGTTGGCGGTGATTAGTAGGGCAATTTTGAAGGTTTCCATAGCTCATCTTCCAACCCACACGGGTGGTGATGTTATCGTGCATGTACCTATTGACTCTAAGACTCTGGGATGGAAAAAGTTGGCGGTGATTAGTAGGGCAATTTTGAAGGTTTCCATAGCTCATCTTCCAATCCACACGCGTGGAGATGTTATCGTGCATGTACCCACTGACTCTAAGACTCTGGGATGGAAAAAGTTGGCCGTGGTCAGTAGGGCAATTTTGAAGGTTTACATAGCTCATCTTCCAACCCACACGCGTGGAGATGTTATCGTGCATGTACCCATTGACTCTAAGACTCTGGGATGGAAAAAGTTGGCGGTGATTAGTAGGGCACCATAGCTCATAGCTCATCTTCCATAGCTCATCTTCCAACCCACACGCGTGGAGATGTTATCGTGCATGTACCTATTGACTCTAAGACTCTGGGATGGAAAAAGTTGGCGGTGATTAGTAGGGCACCATAGCTCATAGCTCATCTTCCATAACTCATTTTCCATAGCTCATCTTCCAACCCACACGCGTGGAGATGTTATCGTGCATGTACCCACTGACTCTAAGACTCTGGGATGGAAAAAGTTGGCGGTGATTAGTAGGGCACCATAGCTCATAGCTCATCTTCCATAGCTCATCTTCCAACCCACACGCGTGGAGATGTTATCGTGCATGTAGCCACTGACTCTAAGACTCTGGGATGGAAAAAGTTGGCCGTGGTCAGTAGGGCAATTTTGAAGGTTTCCATAGCTCATCTTCCAACCCACACGGGTGGAGATGTTATCGTGCATGTACCCATTGACTCTAAGACTCTGGGATGGAAAAAGTTGGCGGTGATTAGTAGGGCAATTTTGAAGGTTTCCATAGCTCATCTTCCAACCCACACGCGTAGAGATGTTATCGTGCATGTACCCACTGACTCTAAGACTCTGGGATGGAAAAAGTTGGCGGTGATTAGCAGGGCACCATAGCTCATAGCTCATCTTCCAACCCACACGCGTGGAGATGTTATCGTGCATGTACCTACTGACTCTAAGACTCTGGGATGGAAAAAGTTGGCGGTGATTAGTAGGGCACCATAGCTCATAGCTCATCTTCCATAGCTCATCTTCCAACCCACACGCGTGGAGATGTTATCGTGCATGTACCCACTGACTCTAAGACTCTGGGATGGAAAAAGTTGGCGGTGATTAGTAGGGCACCATAGCTCATAGCTCATCTTCCATAGCTCATTTTCCAACCCACACGCGTGGAGATGTTTTCGTGCATGTACCCATTGACTCTGAGACTCTGGGATGGAAAAAGTTGGCGGTGATTAGTAGGGCACCATAGCTCATAGCTCATCTTCCATAGCTCATTTTCCAACCCACACGCGTGGAGATGTTTTCGTGCATGTACCCATTGACTCTGAGACTCTGGGATGGAAAAAGTTGGCGGTGATTAGTAGGGCACCATAGCTCATAGCTCATCTTCCATAGCTCATCTTCCAACCCACACGCGTGGAGATGTTATCGTGCATGTACCTATTGACTCTAAGACTCTGGGATGGAAAAAGTTGGCGGTGATTAGTAGGGCACCATAGCTCATAGCTCATCTTCCATAACTCATCTTCCATAGCTCATCTTCCAACCCACACGCGTGGAGATGTTATCGTGCATGTACCTATTGACTCTAAGACTCTGGGATGGAAAAAGTTGGCGGTGATTAGTAGGGCACCATAGCTCATAGCTCATTTTCCAACCCACACGCGTGGAGATGTTATCGTGCATGTACCCATTGACTCTGAGACTCTGGGATGGAAAAAGTTGGCGGTGATTAATAGGGCACCATAGCTCATAGCTCATCTTCCAACCCACACGCGTGGAGATGTTATCGTGCATGTACCCATTGACTCTGAGACTCTGGGATGGAAAAAGTTGGCGGTGATTAGTAGGGCACCATAGCTCATAGCTCATCTTCCATAGCTCATTTTCCAACCCACACGCGTGGAGATGTTTTCGTGCATGTACCCATTGACTCTGAGACTCTGGGATGGAAAAAGTTGGCGGTGATTAGTAGGGCACCATAGCTCATAGCTCATCTTCCATAGCTCATCTTCCAACCCACACGCGTGGAGATGTTATCGTGCATGTACCTATTGACTCTAAGACTCTGGGATGGAAAAAATTGGCCGTGGTCAGTAGGGCAATTTTGAAGGTTTCCATAGCTCATCTTCCAACCCACACGCGTGGAGATGTTATCGTGCATGTACCCATTGACTCTAAGACTCTGGGATGGAAAAAGTTGGCGGTGATTAGTAGGGCACCATAGCTCATAGATCATCTTCCATAGCTCATCTTCCAACCCACACGCGTGGAGATGTTATCGTGCATGTGCCCATTGACTCTGAGACTCTGGGATGGAAAAAGTTGGCGGTGATTAGTAGGGCACCATAGCTCATAGCTCATAGCTCATCTTCCATAGCTCATCTTCCAACCCACACGCGTGGAGATGTTATCGTGCATGTACCCATTGACTCTAAGACTCTGGGATGAAAAAAGTTGGCGGTGATTAGTAGGGCACCATAGCTCATAGCTCATCTTCCATAGCTCATCTTCCATAGCTCATCTTCCAACCCACACGCGTGGAGATGTTATCGTGCATGTACCCACTGACTCTAAGACTCTCGGATGGAAAAAGTTGGCCGTGGTCAGTAGGGCAATTTTGAAGGTTTCCATAGCTCATCTTCCAACCCACACGGGTGGAGATGTTATCGTGCATGTACCCACTGACTCTAAGACTCTGGGATGGAAAAAGTTGGCGGTGATTAGTAGGGCACCATAGCTCATAGCTCATCTTCCATAGCTCATCTTCCAACCCACACGCGTGGAGATGTTATCGTGCATGTACCCAATGACTCTGAGACTCTGGGATGGAAAAAGTTGGCGGTGATTAGTAGGGCAATTTTGAAGGTTTCCATAGCTCATCTTCCAACCCACACGCGTGGAGATGTTATCGTGCATGTACCCATTGACTCTAAGACTCTGGGATGGAAAAAGTTGGCGGTGATTAGTAGGGCAATTTTGAAGGTTTCCATAGCTCATCTTCCAACCCACACGCGTGGAGATGTTATCGTGCATGTACCCACTGACTCTAAGACTCTCGGATGGAAAAAGTTGGCCGTGGTCAGTAGGGCAATTTTGAAGGTTTCCATAGCTCATCTTCCAACCCACACGGGTGGAGATGTTATCGTGCATGTACCCACTGACTCTAAGACTCTGGGATGGAAAAAGTTGGCGGTGATTAGTAGGGCACCATAGCTCATAGCTCATCTTCCATAGCTCATCTTCCAACCCACACGCGTGGAGATGTTATCGTGCATGTACCCATTGACTCTGAGACTCTGGGATGGAAAAAGTTGGCGGTGATTAGTAGGGCAATTTTGAAGGTTTCCATAGCTCATCTTCCAACCCACACGCGTGGAGATGTTATCGTGCATGTACCCATTGACTCTAAGACTCTGGGATGGAAAAAGTTGGCGGTGATTAGTAGGGCAATTTTGAAGGTTTCCATAGCTCATCTTCCAACCCACACGCGTGGAGATGTTATCGTGCATGTACCCATTGACTCTAAGACTCTGGGATGGAAAAAGTTGGCGGTGATTAGTAGGGCAATTTTGAAGGTTTCAATAGCTCATCTTCCAACCCACACGCGTGGAGATGTTATCGTGCATGTACCCATTGACTCTAAGACTCTGGGATGGAAAAAGTTGGCGGTGATTAGTAGGACAATTTTGAAGGTTTCCATAGCTCATCTTCCAACCCACACGCGTGGAGATGTTATCGTGCATGTACCCATTGACTCTAAGACTCTGGGATGGAAAAAGTTGGCGGTGATTAGTAGGGCACCATAGCTCATAGCTCATCTTCCATAGCTCATTTTCCATAGCTCATCTTCCAACCCACACGCGTGGAGATGTTATCGTGCATGTACCTATTGACTCTAAGACTCTCGGATGGAAAAAGTTGGCCGTGGTCAGTAGGGCAATTTTGAAGGTTTCCATAGCTCATCTTCCAACCCACACGCGTGGAGATGTTATCGTGCATGTACCCATTGACTCTAAGACTCTGGGATGGAAAAAGTTGGCGGTGATTAGTAGGGCACCATAGCTCATAGCTCATCTTCCATAGCTCATCTTCCAACCCACACGCGTGGAGATGTTATCGTGCATGTACCCATTGACTCTGAGACTCTGGGATGGAAAAAGTTGGCGGTGATTAGTAGGGCACCATAGCTCATAGCTCATCTTCCATAGCTCATTTTCCAACCCACACGCGTGGAGATGTTATCGTGCATGTACCCATTGACTCTAAGACTCTGGGATCGAAAAAGTTGGCGGTGATTAGTAGGGCACCACAGCTCATAGCTCATCTTCCATAGCTCATCTTCCAACCCACACGCGTGGAGATGTTATCGTGCATGTACCCACTGACTCTAAGACCCTGGGATGGAAAAAGTTGGCGGTGATTAGTAGGGCACCATAGCTCATAGCTCATCTTCCATAGCTCATCTTCCAACCCACACGCGTGGAGATGTTATCGTGCATGTATCCATTGACTCTGAGACTCTGGGATGGAAAAAGTTGCCGGTGGTCAGTAGGGCAATTTTGAACGCTTCCATAGCTCATCTTCCAATCCACACGGGCGGTGATGTTATCGTGCATGTACCCATTGACTCTGAGACTCTGGGATGGAAAAAGTTGGCGGTGATTAGTAGGGCACCATAGCTCATAGCTCATCTTCCATAGCTCATCTTCCAACCCACACGCGTGGAGATGTTATCGTGCATGTACCCATTGACTCTGAGACTCTGGGATGGAAAAAGTTGGCGGTGATTAGTAGGGCACCATAGCTCATAGCTCATCTTCCATAGCTCATCTTCCAACCCACACGCGTGGAGATGTTATCGTGCATGTAGCCACTGACTCTAAGACTCTGGGATGGAAAAAGTTGGCGGTGATTAGTAGGGCACCATAGCTCATAGCTCATCTTCCAACCCACACGCGTGGAGATGTTATCGTGCATGTACCCATTGACTCTGAGACTCTGGGATGGAAAAAGTTGGCGGTGATTAGTAGGGCACCATAGCTCATAGCTCATCTTCCAACCCACACGCGTGGAGATATTATCGTGCATGTACCCATTGACTCTAAGACTCTGGGATGGAAAAAGTTTGCGGTGATTAGTAGGGCACCATAGTTCATAGCTCATCTTCCAACCCACACGCGTGGAGATGTTATCGTGCATGTACCCATTGACTCTGAGACTCTGGGATGGAAAAAGTTGGCGGTGGTCAGTAGGGCAATTTTGAACGCTTCCATAGCTCATCTTCCAATCCACACGGGCGGTGATGTTATCGTGCATGTACCCATTGACTCTGAGACTCTGGGATGGAAAAAGTTGGCGGTGATTAGTAGGGCAATTTTGAAGGTTTCCATAGCTCATCTTCCAACCCACACGCGTGGAGATGTTATCGTGCATGTACCTATTGACTCTAAGACTCTGGGATGGAAAAAGTTGGCGGTGATTAGTAGGGCTATTTTGAAGGTTTCCATAGCTCATCTTCCAACCAACACGCGTGGAGATGTTATCGTGCATGTAGCCACTGACTCTAAGACTCTGGGATGGAAAAAGTTGGCGGTGATTAGTAGGGCACCATAGCTCATAGCTCATCTTCCAACCCACACGCGTGGAGATGTTATCGTGCATGTAGCCACTGACTCTAAGACTCTGGATGGAAAAAGTTGGCGGTGATTAGTAGGGCACCATAGCTCATCTTCCATAGCTCATCTTCCAACCCACACGCGTGGAGATGTTATCGTGCATGTAGCCACTGACTCTAAGACTCTGGGATGGAAAAAGTTGGCGGTGATTAGTAGGGCAATTTTGAAGGTTTCCATAGCTCATCTTCCAACCCACACGCGTGGAGATGTTATCGTGCATGTACCCACTGACTCTAAGACTCTGGGATGGAAAAAGTTGGCGGTGATTAGTAGGGCACCATAGCTCATAGCTCATCTTCCATAGCTCATCTTCCATAGCTCATCTTCCAACCCACACGCGTGGAGATGTTATCGTGCATGTACCCATTGACTCTGAGACTCTGGGATGGAAAAAGTTGGCGGTGATTAGTAGGGGCACCATAGCTCATAGCTCATCTTCCAACCCACACGCGTGGAGATGTTATCGTGCATGTACCCACTGACTCTAAGACTCTGGGATGGAAAAAGTTGGCGGTGATTAGTAGGGCACCATAGCTCATAGCTCATCTTCCATAGCTCATCTTCCAACCCACACGCGTGGAGATGTTATCGTGCATGTACCCATTGACTCTGAGACTCTGGGATGGAAAAAGTTGGCCGTGGTCAGTGGGGCAATTTTGAAGGTTTCCATAGCTCATCTTCCAACCCACACGCGTGGAGATGTTATCGTGCATGTACCCATTGACTCTGAGACTCTGGGATGGAAAAAGTTGGCGGTGATTAGTAGGGCACCATAGCTCATAGCTCATCTTCCATAGCTCATCTTCCAACCCACACGCGTGGAGATGTTATCGTGCATGTACCTATTGACTCTAAGACTCTGGGATGGAAAAAGTTGGCGGTGATTAGTAGGGCACCATAGCTCATAGCTCTTCTTCCATAACTCATCTTCCATAGCTCATCTTCCAACCCACACGCGTGGAGATGTTATCGTGCATGTACCTATTGACTCTAAGACTCTGGGATGGAAAAAGTTGGCGGTGATTAGTAGGGCACCATAGCTCATAGCTCATCTTCCAACCCACACGCGTGGAGATGTTATCGTGCATGTACCCATTGACTCTGAGACTCTGGGATGGAAAAAGTTGGCCGTGGTCAGTAGGGCAATTTGAAGGTTTCCATAGCTCATCTTCCAACCCACACGCGTGGAGATGTTATCGTGCATGTACCCACTGACTCTAAGACTCTGGGATGGAAAAAGTTGGCGGTGATTAGTAGGGCAATTTTGAAGGTTTCCATAGCTCATCTTCCAACCCACACGCGTGGAGATGTTATCGTGCATGTACCCACTGACTCTAAGACTCTGGGATGGAAAAAGTTGGCGGCGATTAGTAGGGCACCATAGCTCATAGCTCTTCTTCCATAGCTCATCTTCCATAGCTCATCTTCCAACCCACACGCGTGGAGATGTTATCGTGCATGTACCCATTGACTCTGAGACTCTGGGATGGAAAAAGTTGGCGGTGATTAGTAGGGCACCATAGCTCATAGCTCATCTTCCAACCAACACGCGTGGAGATGTTATCGTGCATGTACCCACTGACTCTAAGACTCTGGGATGGAAAAAGTTGGCGGTGATTAGTAGGGCACCATAGCTCATAGCTCATCTTCCATAGCTCATCTTCCAACCCACACGCGTGGAGATGTTATCGTGCATGTACCCATTGACTCTGAGACTCTGGGATGGAAAAGTTGGCCGTGGTCAGTGGGGCAATTTTGAAGGTTTCCATAGCTCATCTTCCAACCCACACGCGTGGAGATATTATCGTGCATGTACCCATTGACTCTGAGACTCTGGGATGGCAAAAGTTGGCGGTGATTAGTAGGGCACCATAGCTCATAGCTCATCTTCCATAGCTCATCTTCCAACCCACACGCGTGGAGATGTTATCGTGCATGTACCTATTGACTCTAAGAATCTGGGATGGAAAAAGTTGGCCGTGGTCAGTAGGGCAATTTTGAAGGTTTCCATAGCTCATCTTCCAACCCACACGCGTGGAGATGTTATCGTGCATGTACCCACTGACTCTAAGACTCTGGGATGGAAAAAGTTGGCGGTGATTAGTAGGGCACCATAGCTCATAGCTCATCTTCCATAGCTCATCTTCCAACCCACACGCGTGGAGATGTTATCGTGCATGTACCCACTGACTCTAAGACTCTGGGATGGAAAAAGTTGGCGGTGATTAGTAGGGCACCATAGCTCATAGCTCATCTTCCATAGCTCATTTTCCAACCCACACGCGTGGAGATGTTATCGTGCATGTACCCATTGACTCTAAGACTCTGGGATGGAAAAAGTTGGCGGTGATTAGTAGGGCAATTTTGAAGGTTTCCATAGCTCATCTTCCAACCCACACGCGTGGAGATGTTATCGTGCATGTACCCATTGACTCTGAGACTCTGGGATGGAAAAAGTTGGCGGTGATTAGTAGGGCACCATAGCTCATAGCTCATCTTCCATAGCTCATCTTCCAACCCACACGCGTGGAGATGTTATCGTGCATGTACCCATTGACTCTGAGACTCTGGGATGGAAAAAGTTGGCCGTGGTCAGTGGGGCAATTTTGAAGGTTTCCATAGCTCATCTTCCAACCCACACGCGTGGAGATATTATCGTGCATGTACCCATTGACTCTGAGACTCTGGGATGGCAAAAGTTGGCGGTGATTAGTAGGGCACCATAGCTCATAGCTCATCTTCCATAGCTCATCTTCCAACCCACACGCGTGGAGATGTTATCGTGCATGTACCTATTGACTCTAAGAATCTGGGATGAAAAAAGTTGGCCGTGGTCAGTAGGGCAATTTTGAAGGTTTCCATAGCTCATCTTCCAACCCACACGCGTGGAGATGTTATCGTGCATGTACCCACTGACTCTAAGACTCTGGGATGGAAAAAGTTGGCGGTGATTAGTAGGGCACCATAGCTCATAGCTCATCTTCCATAGCTCATCTTCCAACCCACACGCGTGGATATGTTATCGTGCATGTATCCACTGACTCTAAGACTCTGGGATGGAAAAAGTTGGCGGTGATTAGTAGGGCACCATAGCTCATAGCTCATCTTCCATAGCTCATTTTCCAACCCACACGCGTGGAGATGTTATCGTGCATGTACCTATTGACTCTAAGACTCTGGGATGGAAAAAGTTGGCGGTGATTAGTAAGGCAATTTTGAAGGTTTCCATAGCTCATCTTCCAACCCACACGCGTGGAGATGTTATCGTGCATGTACCCATTGACTCTGAGACTCTGGGATGGAAAAAGTTGGCGGTGATTAGTAGGGCACCATAGCTCATAGCTCATCTTCCATAGCTCATCTTCCAACCCACACGCGTGGAGATGTTATCGTGCATGTACCCACTGACTCTAAGACTCTGGGATGGAAGAAGTTGGCGGTGATTAGTAGGGCACCATAGCTCATAGCTCATCTTCCATAGCTCATCTTCCATAGCTCATCTTCCATAGCTCATCTTCCATAGCTCATCTTCCAACCCACACGCGTGGAGATGTTATCGTGCATGTACCCATTGACTCTAAGACTCTGGGATGGAAAAAGTTGGCGTTGAGTAGTAGGGCACCATAGCTCATAGCTCATCTTCCATAGCTCATTTTCCAACCCACACGCGTGGAGATGTTATCGTGCATGTACCCACTGACTCTAAGACTCTGGGATGGAAAAAGTTGGCGTTGAGTAGTAGGGCACCATAGCTCATTTTCCAACCCACACGCGTGGAGATGTTATCGTGCATGTACCCATTGACTCTAAGACTCTGGGATGGAAAAAGTTGGCGGTGATTAGTAGGGCACCATAGCTCATAGCTCATCTTCCATAGCTCATCTTCCAACCCACACGCGTGGAGATGTTATCGTGCATGTACCCATTGACTCTGAGACTCTGGGATGGAAAAAGTTGGCGGTGATTAGTAGGGCACCATAGCTCATAGCTCACCTTCCATAGCTCATCTTCCAACCCACACGCGTGGAGATGTTATCGTGCGTGTACCTATTGACTCTAAGACTCTGGGATGGAAAAAGTTGGCGGTGATTAGTAGGGCACCATAGCTCATAGCTCATCTTCCAACCCACACGCGTGGAGATGTTATCGTGCATGTACCCATTGACTCTGAGACTCTGGGATGGAAAAAGTTGGCCGTGGTCAGTAGGGCAATTTTGAAGGTTTCCATAGCTCATCTTCCAACCCACACGCGTGGAGATGTTATCGTGCATGTACCCACTGACTCTAAGACTGTGGGATGGAAAAAGTTGGCGGTGATTAGTAGGGCAATTTTGAAGGTTTCCATAGCTCATCTTCCAACCCACACGCGTGGAGATGTTATCGTGCATGTACCCACTGACTCTAAGACTCTGGGATGGAAAAAGTTGGCGGTGATTAGTAGGGCACCATAGCTCATAGCTCATCTTCCATAGCTCATCTTCCATAGCTCATCTTCCAACCCACACGCGTGGAGATGTTATCGTGCATGTACCCATTGACTCTGAGACTCTGGGATGGAAAAAGTTGGCGTTGATTAGTAGGGCACCATAGCTCATAGCTCATCTTCCATAGCTCATCTTCCAGCCCACACGCGTGGAGATGTTATCGTGCATGTAGCCACTGACTCTAAGACTCTGGGATGGAAAAAGTTGGCGGTGATTAGTAGGGCACCATAGCTCATAGCTCATCTTCCAACCCACACGCGTGGAGATGTTATCGTGCATGTACCCATTGACTCTGAGACTCTGGGATGGAAAAAGTTGGCGGTGATTAGTAGGGCACCATAGCTCATAGCTCATCTTCCATAGCTCATCTTCCAACCCACACGGGTGGAGATGTTATCGTGCATGTACCCACTGACTCTAAGACTCTGGGATGGAAAAAGTTGGCGGTGATTAGTAGGGCACCATAGCTCATAGCTCATCTTCCATAGCTCATTTTCCAACCCACACGCGTGGAGATGTTATCGTGCATGTACCCACTGACTCTAAGACTCTGGGATGGAAAAAGTTGGCGGTGATTAGTAGGGCACCATAGCTCATAGCTCATCTTCCATAGCTCATCTTCCAACCCACACGCGTGGAGATGTTATCGTGCATGTACCCATTGGCTCTGAGACTCTGGGATGGAAAAAGTTGGCGGTGATTAGTAGGGCACCATAGCTCATAGCTCATCTTCCATAGCTCATCTTCCAACCCACACGCGTGGAGATGTTATCGTGCATGTACCCATTGACTCTGAGACTCTGGGATGGAAAAAGTTGGCCGTGGTCAGTAGGGCAATTTTGAAGGTTTCCATAGCTCATCTTCCAACCCACACGCGTGGAGATGTTATCGTGCATGTACCCATTGACTCTGAGACTCTGGGATGGAAAAAGTTGGCGGTGATTAGTAGGGCACCATAGCTCATAGCTCATCTTCCATAGCTCATCTTCCATAGCTCATCTTCCATAACTCATCTTCCAACCCACACGCGTGGAGATGTTATCGTGCATGTACCTATTGACTCTAAGACTCTGGGATGGAAAAAGTTGGCCGTGGTCAGTAGGGCAATTTTGAAGGTTTCCATAGCTCATCTTCCAACCCACACGCGTGGAGATGTTATCGTGCATGTACCCACTGACTCTAAGACTCTGGGATGGAAAAAGTTGGCGGTGATTAGTAGGGCACCATAGCTCATAGCTCATCTTCCATAGCTCATCTTCCATAGCTCATCTTCCAACCCACACGCGTGGAGATGTTATCGTGCATGTACCCATTGACTCTGAGACTCTGGGATGGAAAAAGTTGGCGGTGATTAGTAGGGCACCATAGCTCATAGCTCATCTTCCATAGCTCATCTTCCAACCCACACGCGTGGAGATGTTATCGTTCATGTACCCATTGACTCTGAGACTCTGGGATGGAAAAAGTTGGCCGTGGTCAGTAGGGCAATTTTGAAGGTTTCCATAGCTCATCTTCCAACCCACACGCGTGGAGATGTTATCGTGCATGTACCCATTGACTCTGAGACTCTGGGATGGAAAAAGTTGGCGGTGATTAGTAGGGCACCATAGCTCATAGCTCATCTTCCAACCCACACGCGTGGAGATGTTATCGTGCATGTACCCATTGACTCTGAGACTCTGGGATGGAAAAAGTTGGCGGTGATTAGTAGGGCAATTTTGAAGGTTTCCATAGCTCATCTTCCAACCCACACGGGTGGTGATGTTATCGTGCATGTACCTATTGACTCTAAGACTCTCGGATGGAAAAAGTTGGCGTTGAGTAGTAGGGCACCATAGCTCATAGCTCATCTTCCATAGCTCATCTTCCATAGCTCATCTTCCAACCCACACGCGTGGAGATGTTATCGTGCATGTAGCCATTGACTCTGAGACTCTGGGATGGAAAAAGTTGGCCGTGGTCAGTAGGGCAATTTTGAAGGTTTCCATAGCTCATCTTCCAACCCACACGCGTGGAGATGTTATCGTGCATGTACCCATTGACTCTGAGACTCTGGGATGGAAAAAGTTGGCGGTGATTAGTAGGGCACCATAGCTCATAGCTCATCTTCCATAGCTCATCTTCCAACCCACACGCGTGGAGATGTTATCGTGCATGTACCTATTGACTCTAAGAATCTGGGATGGAAAAAGTTGGCCGTGGTCAGTAGGGCAATTTTGAAGGTTTCCATAGCTCATCTTCCAACCCACACGCGTGGAGATGTTATCGTTCATGTACCCATTGACTCTGAGACTCTGGGATGGAAAAAGTTGGCGGTGATTAGTAGGGCACCATAGCTCATAGCTCATCTTCCAAAGCTCATCTTCCAACCCACACGCGTGGAGATGTTATCGTGCATGTACCTATTGACTCTGAGACTCTGGGATGGAAAAAGTTGGCGGTGATTAGTAGGGCACCATAGCTCATAGCTCATCTTCCATAGCTCATCTTACATAGCTCATCTTCCAACCCACACGCGTGGAGATGTTATCGTGCATGTACCCATTGACTCTGAGACTCTGGGATGGAAAAAGTTGGCGGTGATTAGTAGGGCACCATAGCTCATAGCTCATCTTCCATAGCTCATCTTCCAACCCACACGCGTGGAGATGTTATCGTGCATGTAGCCACTGACTCTAAGACTCTGGGATGGAAAAAGTTGGCGGTGATTAGTAGGGCACCATAGCTCATAGCTCATCT
This sequence comes from Eristalis arbustorum, assembly GCA_916610145.1. Lineage (NCBI taxonomy): Eukaryota > Metazoa > Arthropoda > Insecta > Diptera > Syrphidae > Eristalis > Eristalis arbustorum. The sequence goes on along the minus strand of CAKAIZ010000219.1, from coordinate 41,463 downwards.
TCCATAGCTCATCTTCCAACCCACACGCGTGGAGATGTTATCGTGCATGTAGCCACTGACTCTAAGACTCTGGGATGGAAAAAGTTGGCGGTGATAAGTAGGGCACCATAGCTCATAGCTCATCTTCCATAGCTCATCTTCCAACCCACACGCGTGGAGATGTTATCGTGCATGTACCCACTGACTCTAAGACTCTGGGATGGAAAAAGTTGGCGGTGATTAGTAGGGCACCATAGCTCATAGCTCATCTTCCATAGCTCATCTTCCATAGCTCATCTTCCATAGCTCATCTTCCATAGCTCATCTTCCATAGCTCATCTTCCAACCCACACGCGTGGAGATGTTATCGTGCATGTTATCGTGCATGTACCCATTGACTCTAAGACTCCGGGATGGAAAAAGTTGGCGGTGATTAGTAGGGCACCATAGCTCATAGCTCATCTTCCATAGCTCATCTTCCAACCCACACGCGTGGAGATGTTATCGTGCATGTAGCCACTGACTCTAAGACCACTTATCGTGCATGTTATCGTGCATGTACCCATTGACTCTGAGACTCTGGGATGGAAAAAGTTGGCGGTGATTAGTAGGGCACCATAGCTCATAGCTCATCTTCCATAGCTCATCTTCCAACCCACACGCGTGGAGATGTTATCGTGCATGTAGCCACTGACTCTAAGACTCTGGGATGGAAAAAGTTGGCGGTGATTAGTAGGGCACCATAGCTCATAGCTCATCTTCCATAGCTCATCTTCCAACCCACACGCGTGGAGATGTTATCGTGCATGTAGCCACTGACTCTAAGACTCTGGGATGGAAAAAGTTGGCGGTGATTAGTAGGGCACCATAGCTCATAGCTCATCTTCCATAGCTCATCTTCCATAGCTCATCTTCCATAGCTCATCTTCCAACCCACACGCGTGGAGATGTTATCGTGCATGTACCCATTGACTCTGAGACTCTGGGATGGCAAAAGTTGGCGGTGATTAGTAGGGCAATTTTGAAGGTTTCCATAGCTCATCTTCCAACCCACACGGGTGGTGATGTTATCGTGCATGTACCTATTGACTCTAAGACTCTGGGATGGAAAAAGTTGGCGGTGATTAGTAGGGCAATTTTGAAGGTTTCCATAGCTCATCTTCCAATCCACACGCGTGGAGATGTTATCGTGCATGTACCCACTGACTCTAAGACTCTGGGATGGAAAAAGTTGGCCGTGGTCAGTAGGGCAATTTTGAAGGTTTACATAGCTCATCTTCCAACCCACACGCGTGGAGATGTTATCGTGCATGTACCCATTGACTCTAAGACTCTGGGATGGAAAAAGTTGGCGGTGATTAGTAGGGCACCATAGCTCATAGCTCATCTTCCATAGCTCATCTTCCAACCCACACGCGTGGAGATGTTATCGTGCATGTACCTATTGACTCTAAGACTCTGGGATGGAAAAAGTTGGCGGTGATTAGTAGGGCACCATAGCTCATAGCTCATCTTCCATAACTCATTTTCCATAGCTCATCTTCCAACCCACACGCGTGGAGATGTTATCGTGCATGTACCCACTGACTCTAAGACTCTGGGATGGAAAAAGTTGGCGGTGATTAGTAGGGCACCATAGCTCATAGCTCATCTTCCATAGCTCATCTTCCAACCCACACGCGTGGAGATGTTATCGTGCATGTAGCCACTGACTCTAAGACTCTGGGATGGAAAAAGTTGGCCGTGGTCAGTAGGGCAATTTTGAAGGTTTCCATAGCTCATCTTCCAACCCACACGGGTGGAGATGTTATCGTGCATGTACCCATTGACTCTAAGACTCTGGGATGGAAAAAGTTGGCGGTGATTAGTAGGGCAATTTTGAAGGTTTCCATAGCTCATCTTCCAACCCACACGCGTAGAGATGTTATCGTGCATGTACCCACTGACTCTAAGACTCTGGGATGGAAAAAGTTGGCGGTGATTAGCAGGGCACCATAGCTCATAGCTCATCTTCCAACCCACACGCGTGGAGATGTTATCGTGCATGTACCTACTGACTCTAAGACTCTGGGATGGAAAAAGTTGGCGGTGATTAGTAGGGCACCATAGCTCATAGCTCATCTTCCATAGCTCATCTTCCAACCCACACGCGTGGAGATGTTATCGTGCATGTACCCACTGACTCTAAGACTCTGGGATGGAAAAAGTTGGCGGTGATTAGTAGGGCACCATAGCTCATAGCTCATCTTCCATAGCTCATTTTCCAACCCACACGCGTGGAGATGTTTTCGTGCATGTACCCATTGACTCTGAGACTCTGGGATGGAAAAAGTTGGCGGTGATTAGTAGGGCACCATAGCTCATAGCTCATCTTCCATAGCTCATTTTCCAACCCACACGCGTGGAGATGTTTTCGTGCATGTACCCATTGACTCTGAGACTCTGGGATGGAAAAAGTTGGCGGTGATTAGTAGGGCACCATAGCTCATAGCTCATCTTCCATAGCTCATCTTCCAACCCACACGCGTGGAGATGTTATCGTGCATGTACCTATTGACTCTAAGACTCTGGGATGGAAAAAGTTGGCGGTGATTAGTAGGGCACCATAGCTCATAGCTCATCTTCCATAACTCATCTTCCATAGCTCATCTTCCAACCCACACGCGTGGAGATGTTATCGTGCATGTACCTATTGACTCTAAGACTCTGGGATGGAAAAAGTTGGCGGTGATTAGTAGGGCACCATAGCTCATAGCTCATTTTCCAACCCACACGCGTGGAGATGTTATCGTGCATGTACCCATTGACTCTGAGACTCTGGGATGGAAAAAGTTGGCGGTGATTAATAGGGCACCATAGCTCATAGCTCATCTTCCAACCCACACGCGTGGAGATGTTATCGTGCATGTACCCATTGACTCTGAGACTCTGGGATGGAAAAAGTTGGCGGTGATTAGTAGGGCACCATAGCTCATAGCTCATCTTCCATAGCTCATTTTCCAACCCACACGCGTGGAGATGTTTTCGTGCATGTACCCATTGACTCTGAGACTCTGGGATGGAAAAAGTTGGCGGTGATTAGTAGGGCACCATAGCTCATAGCTCATCTTCCATAGCTCATCTTCCAACCCACACGCGTGGAGATGTTATCGTGCATGTACCTATTGACTCTAAGACTCTGGGATGGAAAAAGTTGGCGGTGATTAGTAGGGCACCATAGCTCATAGCTCATCTTCCATAACTCATCTTCCATAGCTCATCTTCCAACCCACACGCGTGGAGATGTTATCGTGCATGTACCTATTGACTCTAAGACTCTGGGATGGAAAAAGTTGGCGGTGATTAGTAGGGCACCATAGCTCATAGCTCATCTTCCAACCCACACGCGTGGAGATGTTATCGTGCATGTACCCATTGACTCTGAGACTCTGGGATGGAAAAAGTTGGCGGTGATTAGTAGGGCACCATAGCTCATAGCTCATCTTCCATAGCTCATCTTCCAACCCACACGGGTGGTGATGTTATCGTGCATGTACCTATTGACTCTAAGACTCTGGGATGGAAAAAGTTGGCGGTGATTAGTAGGGCAATTTTGAAGGTTTCCATAGCTCATCTTCCAATCCACACGCGTGGAGATGTTATCGTGCATGTACCCACTGACTCTAAGACTCTGGGATGGAAAAAGTTGGCCGTGGTCAGTAGGGCAATTTTGAAGGTTTACATAGCTCATCTTCCAACCCACACGCGTGGAGATGTTATCGTGCATGTACCCATTGACTCTAAGACTCTGGGATGGAAAAAGTTGGCGGTGATTAGTAGGGCACCATAGCTCATAGCTCATCTTCCATAGCTCATCTTCCAACCCACACGCGTGGAGATGTTATCGTGCATGTACCTATTGACTCTAAGACTCTGGGATGGAAAAAGTTGGCGGTGATTAGTAGGGCACCATAGCTCATAGCTCATCTTCCATAACTCATTTTCCATAGCTCATCTTCCAACCCACACGCGTGGAGATGTTATCGTGCATGTACCCACTGACTCTAAGACTCTGGGATGGAAAAAGTTGGCGGTGATTAGTAGGGCACCATAGCTCATAGCTCATCTTCCATAGCTCATCTTCCAACCCACACGCGTGGAGATGTTATCGTGCATGTAGCCACTGACTCTAAGACTCTGGGATGGAAAAAGTTGGCCGTGGTCAGTAGGGCAATTTTGAAGGTTTCCATAGCTCATCTTCCAACCCACACGGGTGGAGATGTTATCGTGCATGTACCCATTGACTCTAAGACTCTGGGATGGAAAAAGTTGGCGGTGATTAGTAGGGCAATTTTGAAGGTTTCCATAGCTCATCTTCCAACCCACACGCGTGGAGATGTTATCGTGCATGTACCCACTGACTCTAAGACTCTGGGATGGAAAAAGTTGGCGGTGATTAGCAGGGCACCATAGCTCATAGCTCATCTTCCAACCCACACGCGTGGAGATGTTATCGTGCATGTACCCACTGACTCTAAGACTCTGGGATGGAAAAAGTTGGCGGTGATTAGTAGGGCACCATAGCTCATAGCTCATCTTCCATAGCTCATCTTCCAACCCACACGCGTGGAGATGTTATCGTGCATGTACCCACTGACTCTAAGACTCTGGGATGGAAAAAGTTGGCGGTGATTAGTAGGGCACCATAGCTCATAGCTCATCTTCCATAGCTCATTTTCCAACCCACACGCGTGGAGATGTTATCGTGCATGTACCCACTGACTCTAAGACTCTGGGATGGAAAAAGTTGGCGGTGATTAGTAGGGCACCATAGCTCATAGCTCATCTTCCATAGCTCATCTTCCAACCCACACGGGTGGTGATGTTATCGTGCATGTACCCATTGACTCTGAGACTCTGGGATGGAAAAAGTTGGCCGTGGTCAGTAGGGCAATTTTGAAGGTTTCCATAGCTCATCTTCCAACCCACACGGGTGGTGATATTATCGTGCATGTACCCATTGACTCTGAGACTCTGGGATGGAAAAAGTTGGCGGTGATTAGTAGGGCACCATAGCTCATAGCTCATCTTCCATAGCTCATTTTCCAACCCACACGCGTGGAGATGTTTTCGTGCATGTACCCATTGACTCTGAGACTCTGGGATGGAAAAAGTTGGCGGTGATTAGTAGGGCACCATAGCTCATAGCTCATCTTCCATAACTCATCTTCCATAGCTCATCTTCCAACCCACACGCGTGGAGATGTTATCGTGCATGTACCTATTGACTCTAAGACTCTGGGATGGAAAAAGTTGGCGGTGATTAGTAGGGCACCATAGCTCATAGCTCATTTTCCAACCCACACGCGTGGAGATGTTATCGTGCATGTACCCATTGACTCTGAGACTCTGGGATGGAAAAAGTTGGCGGTGATTAGTAGGGCACCATAGCTCATAGCTCATCTTCCAACCCACACGCGTGGAGATGTTATCGTGCATGTACCCATTGACTCTGAGACTCTGGGATGGAAAAAGTTGGCGGTGATTAGTAGGGCACCATAGCTCATAGCTCATCTTCCATAGCTCATTTTCCAACCCACACGCGTGGAGATGTTTTCGTGCATGTACCCATTGACTCTGAGACTCTGGGATGGAAAAAGTTGGCGGTGATTAGTAGGGCAATTTTGAAGGTTTCCATAGCTCATCTTCCAACCCACACGCGTGGAGATATTATCGTGCATGTACCCATTGACTCTAAGACTCTGGGATGGAAAAAGTTGGCGGTGGTCAGCAGGGCAATTTTTAAGGTTTCCATAGCTCATCTTCCAACCCACACGGGTGGAGATGTTATCGTGCATGTACCTATTGACTCTAAGACTCTGGGATGGAAAAAGTTGGCGGTGATTAGTAGGGCAATTTTGAAGGTTTCCATAGCTCATCTTCCAACCCACACGCGAGTTACGTACCACCTACCAAAAAGAATTGTAAAATTGCAAGACGGCACTTTTGCATTAACAGAATGCGATGTAAAACAAAATACATAAAAGTGCTAAGTCAGCAAAATCACCTACCTCTGTATTGGAATATGAGAAGTGCTTCGCTAATCCATTTTATGGTATAAGACCGATCGAATGTCTCCAAATCGGGGATTATTTGTCGAATTGAAAGAGTGTGCGGCCAAGCCATAGACAGCGGCACTCATAATAAAATAAAATAAATACTTGTGGTGCGGTACAAAATAATCGTGTTTCATTTCTTTGCGACAAATAATTTAAGTGGCGCAGTCGGTAGTTTTCTTTCCAAACGGGAAAGAAAAAACGAACATAAAGTATAAAAGTGAGTGAATAGTAAAGTGAACTTTTGAAAAACACAAAAGTATAGACATGACACATTTAAATACGGATGAAAGGCAAAAACTGGACAAGCTAATCAAGCAATATACACATTTGTTGTATAAAGATGGGGATCAATTGACCAATACGGAAACCGTGATGCATGAAATAAAAACAACAACGGATCAACAGATAAATGCCCGTTTATACAGATTACCACCAAAGCATGAAGAGGAGGTGAGGAAACAGATAGAGGACATGGAACGACAAGGAATTGTGAGAAAATCAAATAGTCGGTATGCATCACCAATAGTGGTCGTTAAAAAGAAAATGGACAGTTCTGGCGAAGAGAAGCTCAGACTTTGTGTTGACTATCGGAAATTGAACGAAATCACTGTAGACGATAAATATCCACTCCCTAATATAGAAGCTGTATTAGACAAGTTGGGACGCGCTCAATATTTCACAACACTGGATTTGGCAAAAGGGTATTACCAGATTAAAATGCATCCCAGAGATATACAAAAAACTGCATTTGTTTCACCAAACGGTTTATTTGAATTCACTCGGATGCCTTTTGGTCTTAAAAATGCCCCAGCTACGTTCCAAAGGTTTATGAATGATATATTGAGAGAACACATAAATAAGATTTGTGTAGTCTACATTGATGACATTCTAATATTTTCTACAAGTCTGGCAGAACATCTTAGCGCTATTAAAACTATTTTCGATGTGTTAAATGATCACAATCTGAAGGTCCAGCTTAATAAGTGTTAATTTTTAAAGAAAGACACCGAATTTTTGGGACGTTTTAACTAAAGATGGGATGAAGCCCAATCCCAATAAAATAAAGTGCATACTGGACTATAAATTACCACAGACAGAGAAACAGCTGAAAGGTTTCTTGGGGACGACGGGTTATTATAGAAAATTCGTAAAGGATTATTCTAAAATAGCGTACCCTATGATCAAATACTTGAAAAAGAATACAAAAATCAATTCGAGAGATCCAGAGTACATACAAGCCTTCGAAACACTTAAGCTTTGTATCGTCAACCATCCCATACTCAAGTTTCCAAGGTTTGATAAACCTTTCACATTATTTACTGATGCTTCCAATTATGCAATAGGTGCAGTGCTAACTCAAGATGGACAGCCTGTATGCTATGCGTCAAGAACTCTGAACGACCATGAAAAGCAATACTCAGCAACAGATAAAGAATTTTTGGCCATAGTTTGGTCAGTGTCTTATTTCCGACCTTATCTTTGGGGAAATCAATTTAAGATAATTACCGATCACCAACCAATTAAATACCTCAACAAAAAATATAATGGGAAAGAATTCTCACAGAGAAATCAAAGGTGGCTGTTGAAATTGGCTGAATTCAATTATGACATAGAGTATCTCAAGGGAAAAGAAAATAAAGTAGCTGACTTCCTGAGTAAAATAGAACATGTAGACCACTTAGAAGACGAAGTAATGTCCGATGTAGCTACGATTCATTCTGCTCCGGAGCAATTACTCGACTACTTCCCAATAAAAGAAGAAATTGTCAATAAGTACAAAACGCAGCTAATTTTAACGAACAAAATTACCGAAGAGGTCGAGGTATTACATGGAAGAACGATAATTCAAGTTGATATGACTAAAAATCAGTCATATTGGAAGGACTTGTTTATGAGAACCTTGAAGCCTGGAAAAATTGGTATATACACGGAATTATCATATCGGGAATATAACAAAATACAGCAAATTTTAATAAGTCTCTTTAGTCATAATAGACACATAACATTTATAAAATGCACACTAAGAGCAAAAGAAGTAAGAAGTCAGGAAGAATTACACCATCAAATTTCCAAGTATCACATTACAGAGAGTATACATAGTGGCATAGTGGAAACATATAATACACTGAAAAAGAAGATCTATTATCCCAATTTAATAAAAGAAATTCAAATAATTATAAACAATTGTAGAACTTGTTTGGAAACTAAATATGAAAGAAACCCCATAAAGCCAAAATTCTGTCTAACAGAAACTCCCGAGTTTCCAAACGACACTCTACATATGGACGTATTTACATTCCAAGGACAATCGTTCGTAACATTAATTGATAAATTAACCAAAAAAGCATATGCTTATCATTTGCCAAACAAAAATTGGGTAAAAAGAATAGAAATATTAGAAGAACATTTTTCCAAATTTAATAAGCCAAAGAAAATAATAACTGATAATGAGTTTAAGGCACATCAGCTAATAGAATATTTAAATAATCAAGGAATAGAACTTCATTTAACCAAACCCAACAACCACACTGGAAATGCTGACATTGAAAGACTGCATTCAACAATTCAAGAGAAATTGGTCAGTTTAAGAGACACATCACTCACACTAATTGCTAAATTACATAAAGTAATAAGTAATTACAATAATAGATATCATAGCAGCATTAAAATGACCCCAGAACAAGCTATGAATGCAGATCACCGAAAACTGAGGGAAACAATTATTTTGAATAAGCAAAAATATATTAGTAAGGCAAATAAAAATAGGGAAAATTACACGGAAGATCGAATTACAGCACCAATTAAAAATTATAAGCGACTTAGACATAAATATGAACCAAGATTTAGAATAAAACAAATATCTAATGAACATAATACAAATATTAAAAGAAAACGTAAATTTACAGATGTTAATACTCCTAACATTCCTACTGGTCATACCCATCCCGACAGTCCAAGCGAAACTAATCATAACGAAAGTGGAAACGAATAATGGATACATCAAATTAAATATGGGTTCAATAGAGATGATTAATGAGACTACTACAATTCTCCATGTGATTAACCTGCAAGAGTTGAAAGACGCCGTCGGACAAGTCGAAGATAATTTAAGGCAAGTTCCTACTGGAATTGAAAAAGCTTTACTCAGGGAAATAGAATCTGTTGAATCGAAAATATCAACGATTCTTCCTATGAGAACAAAAAGAGGTTTAGCTAACTTTGTAGGTACAGCGAGTAAATGGCTGTTTGGAACAATGGACGATAACGACCGACAGGATATTATAGAGCATATGAGAACAATAGAAATAAATAGTCATAATTCAATCGACAATTTAAATAAACAAATTAGGATTAACACTTACTTCAACGAAACTATATTTAACCTAAAGAATCTCATAGAAGAAGATAGGGAACAAATTTCAAAAGCAATTAATCAATCAGACAATACACAAAAACAGATAATATACCAACAAATAAAATTAGATCAACTTTTTAAATTAAAATTATTAGAAGATAAAATAGACCAAATATTAGACAACGTTGCCTCAACTAAACATAATATCTTACATCCAGGGATACTAACCCCAGAAGAAATAAATAGATTCAACATTGATTACTATAAGATAAAACATTCTAAACTAGGTATGATGAGCTATAGAAAAAATGTCCTGATCATGGCAATTAAGATACCTATGGCGGTGGTAGATATAAAATTAAAATTTCTAACAAGCTTACCGAACAAGGAAGGCCTTGAAATAATCCAAAATGATCAAAAAATTGTAGAGTATAAAAATGTAGATTACGAATTTAATGATGAAGTATATGTAAACGATTTAAAATTAGTTAGTAATTGTGTTACTCTGAGTAATTGTAAGCTTAAAGAAAATTATAAGAAAGAAATAAAAATAATTGATGAAGAAACAATAATATGTATAAATATGAATAAGGATGAAATTTTAAACAATTGTGACGATAGGAAGTTAAATTTAAGTGGACATATATTAATCAATTTTAACAATTGTTTAGTTAAAGTATTTAATAAAACCTTTTCGAATCAAAACTTTGAAGTTAAAGCCAAATACAATTATTTTGAGGATGTAAATTACAATTTTACAAAATCCATTTCTTTCGATAGTATAATATTAAAACATTTTGAAAATATAAAAGAAATTAAGGAATTAAAATACCATAAAACCACGAATTATATAATAAGTTCAACAATTGTAATAGCTTTAGTAATTATATCAACTATTATACTTATAATGTTAAGAACTAAGAACAAAAAACTAAAAATTGTAGTAAAAAATATTCAAGAAAATGTAAAACCTAGCACTTCTCAAGAAATTCAGGAGAATTTCCAATCTAAGCGGGGTGAAGTTACGTACCACCTACCAAAAAGAATTGTAAAATTGCAAGACGGCACTTTTGCATTAACAGAATGCGATGTAAAACAAAATACATAAAAGTGCTAAGTCAGCAAAATCACCTACCTCTGTATTGGAATATGAGAAGTGCTTCGCTAATCAATTTTATGGTATAAGACCGATCGAATGTCTCCAAATCGGGGATTATTTGTCGGATTGAAAGAGTGTGCGGCCAAGCCATAGACAGCGGCACTCATAATAAAATAAAATAAATACTTGTGGTGCGGTACAAAATAATCGTGTTTCATTTCTTTGCGACAAATAATTTAAGTCGCGTGGAGATGTTATCGTGCATGTACCCATTGACTCTAAGACTCTGGGATGGAAAAAGTTGGCGGTGATTAGTAGGGCACCATAGCTCATAGCTCATCTTCCATAGCTCATCTTCCAACCCACACGCGTGGAGATGTTATCGTGCATGTAGCCACTGACTCTAAGACTCTGGGATGGAAAAAGTTGGCGGTGATTAGTGGGGCACCATAGCTCATAGCTCATCTTCCATAGCTCATCTTCCAACCCACACGCGTGGAGATGTTATCGTGCATGTAGCCACTGAATCTAAGACTCTGGGATGGAAAAAGTTGGCGGTGATTAGTAGGGCACCATAGCTCATAGCTCATCTTCCAACCCACACGCGTGGAGATGTTATCGTGCATGTACCCATTGACTCTAAGACTCTGGGATGGAAAAAGTTGGCGGTGATTAGTAGGGCACCATAGCTCATAGCTCATCTTCCATAGCTCATCTTCCAACCCACACGCGTGGAGATGTTATCGTGCATGTAGCCACTGACTCTAAGACTCTGGGATGGAAAAAGTTGGCGGTGATTAGTAGGGCACCATAGCTCATAGCTCATCTTCCATAGCTCATCTTCCATAGCTCATCTTCCATAGCTCATCTTCCAACCCACACGCGTGGAGATGTTATCGTGCATGTACCCATTGACTCTGAGACTCTGGGATGGAAAAAGTTGGCGTTGAGTAGTAGGGCACCATAGCTCATAGCTCATCTTCCATAGCTCATCTTCCAACCCACACGCGTGGAGATGTTATCGTGCATGTAGCCACTGACTCTAAGACTGTGGGATGGAAAAAGTTGGCGGTGATTAGTAGGGCACCATAGCTCATAGCTCATCTTCCATAGCTCATCTTCCAACCCACACGCGTGGAGATGTTATCGTGCATGTACCCATTGACTCTAAGACTCTGGGATGGAAAAAGGTGGCGGTGATTAGTAGGGCAATTTTGAAGGTTTCCATAGCTCATCTTCCAACCCACACGCGTGGAGATGTTATCGTGCATGTACCCACTGACTCTAAGACACTGGGATGGAAAAAGTTGGCGGTGATTAGTAGGGCACCATAGCTCATAGCTCATCTTCCATAGCTCATCTTCCATAGCTCATCTTCCAACCCACACGCGTGGAGATGTTATCGTGCATGTACCCATTGACTCTGAGACTCTGGGATGGAAAAAGTTGGCGGTGATTAGTAGGGCACCATAGCTCATAGCTCATCTTCCATAGCTCATCTTCCATAGATCATCTTCCAACCCACACGCGTGGAGATGTTATCGTGCATGTACCCATTGACTCTAAGACTCTGGGATGGAAAAAGGTGGCGGTGATTAGTAGGGCAATTTTGAAGGTTTCCATAGCTCATCTTCCAACCCACACGCGTGGAGATGTTATCGTGCATGTACCCACTGACTCTAAGACTCTGGGATGGAAAAAGTTGGCGGTGATTAGTAGGGCAATTTTGAAGGTTTCCATAGCTCATCTTCCAACCCACACGCGTGGAGATGTTATCGTGCATGTAGCCACTGACTCTGAGACTCTGGGATGGAAAAAGTTGGCGGTGATTAGTAGGGCAATTTGGAAGGTTTCCATAGCTCATCTTCCAACCCACACGCGTGGAGATGTTATCGTGCATGTACCCATTGACTCTAAGACTCTGGGATGGAAAAAGTTGGCGGTGATTAGTAGGGCACCATAGCTCATAGCTCATCTTCCAACCCACACGCGTGGAGATATTATCGTGCATGTACCCATTGACTCTGAGACTCTGGGATGGCAAAAGTTGGCGGTGATTAGTAGGGCACCATAGCTCATAGCTCATCTTCCATAGCTCATCTTCCAACCCACACGCGTGGAGATGTTATCGTGCATGTACCCATTGACTCTGAGACTCTGGGATGGCAAAAGTTGGCGGTGATTAGTAGGGCAATTTTGAAGGTTTCCATAGCTCATCTTCCAACCCACACGGGTGGAGATGTTATCGTGCATGTACCCATTGACTCTAAGACTCTGGGATGGAAAAAGTTGGCGGTGATTAGTAGGGCACCATAGCTCATAGCTCATCTTCCATAGCTCATTTTCCAACCCACACGCGTGGAGATGTTTTCGTGCATGTACCCATTGACTCTGAGACTCTGGGATGGAAAAAGTTGGCGGTGATTAGTAGGGCACCATAGCTCATAGCTCATCTTCCATAGCTCATCTTCCAACCCACACGCGTGGAGATGTTATCGTGCATGTACCCATTGACTCTGAGACTCTGGGATGGAAAAAGTTGGCGGTGATTAGTAGGGCACCATATCATAGCTCATCTTCCATAGCTCATCTTCCAACCCACACGCGTGGAGATGTTATCGTGCATGTACCTATTGACTCTAAGACTCTGGGATGGAAAAAGTTGGCGGTGATTAGTAGGGCAATTTTGAAGGTTTCAGTAGCTCATCTTCCAACCCACACGCGTGGAGATGTTATCGTGCATGTACCCATTGACTCTAAGACTCTGGGATGGAAAAAGTTGGCGGTGATTAGTAGGGCACCATAGCTCATAGCTCATCTTCCATAGCTCATCTTCCAATCCACACGGGCGGTGATGTTATCGTGCATGTACCCATTGACTCTGAGACTCTGGGATGGAAAAAGTTGGCCGTGGTCAGTAGGGCAATTTTGAAGGTTTCCATAGCTCATCTTCCAACCCACACGCGTGGAGATATTATCGTGCATGTACCCATTGACTCTGAGACTCTGGGATGGCAAAAGTTGGCGGTGATTAGTAGGGCACCATAGCTCATAGCTCATCTTCCATAGCTCATCTTCCATAGCTCATCTTCCAACCCACACGCGTGGAGATGTTATCGTGCATGTACCCATTGACTCTGAGACTCTGGGATGGAAAAAGTTGGCGGTGATTAGTAGGGCACCATAGCTCATAGCTCATCTTCCAACCCACACGCGTGGAGATGTTATCGTGCATGTACCTATTGACTCTAAGACTCTGGGATGGAAAAAGTTGGCGGTGATTAGTAGGGCACCATAGCTTATAGCTCATCTTCCATAGCTCATCTTCCAACCCACACGCGTGGAGATATTATCGTGCATGTACCTATTGACTCTAAGACTCTGGGATGGAAAAAGTTGGCGGTGATTAGTAGGGCACCATAGCTCATAGCTCATCTTCCAACCCACACGCGTGGAGATGTTATCGTGCATGTACCCATTGACTCTGAGACTCTGGGATGGAAAAAGTTGGCGGTGATTAGTAGGGCACCATAGCTCATAGCTCATCTTCCATAGCTCATCTTCCAACCCACACGCGTGGAGATGTTATCGTGCATGTACCTATTGACTCTAAGACTCTGGGATGGAAAAAGTTGGCGGTGATTAGTAGGGCAATTTTGAAGGTTTCCATAGCTCATCTTCCAACCCACACGCGTGGAGATGTTATCGTGCATGTACCCACTGACTCTAAGACTCTGGGATGGAAAAAGTTGGCGGTGATTAGTAGGGCACCATAGCTCATAGCTCATCTTCCAACCCACACGCGTGGAGATGTTATCGTGCATGTAGCCACTGACTCTAAGACTCTGGGATGGAAAAAGTTGGCGGTGATTAGTGGGGCACCATAGCTCATAGCTCATCTTCCATAGCTCATCTTCCAACCCACACGCGTGGAGATGTTATCGTGCATGTAGCCACTGAATCTAAGACTCTGGGATGGAAAAAGTTGGCGGTGATTAGTAGGGCACCATAGCTCATAGCTCATCTTCCAACCCACACGCGTGGAGATGTTATCGTGCATGTACCCATTGACTCTAAGACTCTGGGATGGAAAAAGTTGGCGGTGATTAGTAGGGCACCATAGCTCATAGCTCATCTTCCATAGCTCATCTTCCAACCCACACGCGTGGAGATGTTATCGTGCATGTAGCCACTGACTCTAAGACTCTGGGATGGAAAAAGTTGGCGGTGATTAGTAGGGCACCATAGCTCATAGCTCATCTTCCATAGCTCATCTTCCATAGCTCATCTTCCATAGCTCATCTTCCAACCCACACGCGTGGAGATGTTATCGTGCATGTACCCATTGACTCTGAGACTCTGGGATGGAAAAAGTTGGCGTTGAGTAGTAGGGCACCATAGCTCATAGCTCATCTTCCATAGCTCATCTTCCAACCCACACGCGTGGAGATGTTATCGTGCATGTAGCCACTGACTCTAAGACTGTGGGATGGAAAAAGTTGGCGGTGATTAGTAGGGCACCATAGCTCATAGCTCATCTTCCATAGCTCATCTTCCAACCCACACGCGTGGAGATGTTATCGTGCATGTACCCATTGACTCTAAGACTCTGGGATGGAAAAAGGTGGCGGTGATTAGTAGGGCAATTTTGAAGGTTTCCATAGCTCATCTTCCAACCCACACGCGTGGAGATGTTATCGTGCATGTACCCACTGACTCTAAGACACTGGGATGGAAAAAGTTGGCGGTGATTAGTAGGGCACCATAGCTCATAGCTCATCTTCCATAGCTCATCTTCCATAGCTCATCTTCCAACCCACACGCGTGGAGATGTTATCGTGCATGTACCCATTGACTCTGAGACTCTGGGATGGAAAAAGTTGGCGGTGATTAGTAGGGCACCATAGCTCATAGCTCATCTTCCATAGCTCATCTTCCATAGATCATCTTCCAACCCACACGCGTGGAGATGTTATCGTGCATGTACCCATTGACTCTAAGACTCTGGGATGGAAAAAGGTGGCGGTGATTAGTAGGGCAATTTTGAAGGTTTCCATAGCTCATCTTCCAACCCACACGCGTGGAGATGTTATCGTGCATGTACCCACTGACTCTAAGACTCTGGGATGGAAAAAGTTGGCGGTGATTAGTAGGGCAATTTTGAAGGTTTCCATAGCTCATCTTCCAACCCACACGCGTGGAGATGTTATCGTGCATGTAGCCACTGACTCTGAGACTCTGGGATGGAAAAAGTTGGCGGTGATTAGTAGGGCAATTTGGAAGGTTTCCATAGCTCATCTTCCAACCCACACGCGTGGAGATGTTATCGTGCATGTACCCATTGACTCTAAGACTCTGGGATGGAAAAAGTTGGCGGTGATTAGTAGGGCACCATAGCTCATAGCTCATCTTCCAACCCACACGCGTGGAGATATTATCGTGCATGTACCCATTGACTCTGAGACTCTGGGATGGCAAAAGTTGGCGGTGATTAGTAGGGCACCATAGCTCATAGCTCATCTTCCATAGCTCATCTTCCAACCCACACGCGTGGAGATGTTATCGTGCATGTACCCATTGACTCTGAGACTCTGGGATGGCAAAAGTTGGCGGTGATTAGTAGGGCAATTTTGAAGGTTTCCATAGCTCATCTTCCAACCCACACGGGTGGAGATGTTATCGTGCATGTACCCATTGACTCTAAGACTCTGGGATGGAAAAAGTTGGCGGTGATTAGTAGGGCACCATAGCTCATAGCTCATCTTCCATAGCTCATTTTCCAACCCACACGCGTGGAGATGTTTTCGTGCATGTACCCATTGACTCTGAGACTCTGGGATGGAAAAAGTTGGCGGTGATTAGTAGGGCACCATAGCTCATAGCTCATCTTCCATAGCTCATCTTCCAACCCACACGCGTGGAGATGTTATCGTGCATGTACCCATTGACTCTGAGACTCTGGGATGGAAAAAGTTGGCGGTGATTAGTAGGGCACCATATCATAGCTCATCTTCCATAGCTCATCTTCCAACCCACACGCGTGGAGATGTTATCGTGCATGTACCTATTGACTCTAAGACTCTGGGATGGAAAAAGTTGGCGGTGATTAGTAGGGCAATTTTGAAGGTTTCAGTAGCTCATCTTCCAACCCACACGCGTGGAGATGTTATCGTGCATGTACCCACTGACTCTAAGACTCTGGGATGGAAAAAGTTGGCGGTGATTAGTAGGGCACCATAGCTCATAGCTCATCTTCCATAGCTCATCTTCCAATCCACACGGGCGGTGATGTTATCGTGCATGTACCCATTGACTCTGAGACTCTGGGATGGAAAAAGTTGGCCGTGGTCAGTAGGGCAATTTTGAAGGTTTCCATAGCTCATCTTCCAACCCACACGCGTGGAGATATTATCGTGCATGTACCCATTGACTCTGAGACTCTGGGATGGCAAAAGTTGGCGGTGATTAGTAGGGCACCATAGCTCATAGCTCATCTTCCATAGCTCATCTTCCATAGCTCATCTTCCAACCCACACGCGTGGAGATGTTATCGTGCATGTACCCATTGACTCTGAGACTCTGGGATGGAAAAAGTTGGCGGTGATTAGTAGGGCACCATAGCTCATAGCTCATCTTCCAACCCACACGCGTGGAGATGTTATCGTGCATGTACCTATTGACTCTAAGACTCTGGGATGGAAAAAGTTGGCGGTGATTAGTAGGGCACCATAGCTTATAGCTCATCTTCCATAGCTCATCTTCCAACCCACACGCGTGGAGATATTATCGTGCATGTACCTATTGACTCTAAGACTCTGGGATGGAAAAAGTTGGCGGTGATTAGTAGGGCACCATAGCTCATAGCTCATCTTCCAACCCACACGCGTGGAGATGTTATCGTGCATGTACCCATTGACTCTGAGACTCTGGGATGGAAAAAGTTGGCGGTGATTAGTAGGGCACCATAGCTCATAGCTCATCTTCCATAGCTCATCTTCCAACCCACACGCGTGGAGATGTTATCGTGCATGTACCTATTGACTCTAAGACTCTGGGATGGAAAAAGTTGGCGGTGATTAGTAGGGCAATTTTGAAGGTTTCCATAGCTCATCTTCCAACCCACACGCGTGGAGATGTTATCGTGCATGTACCCACTGACTCTAAGACTCTGGGATGGAAAAAGTTGGCGGTGATTAGTAGGGCACCATAGCTCATAGCTCATCTTCCAACCCACACGCGTGGAGATGTTATCGTGCATGTAGCCACTGACTCTAAGACTCTGGGATGGAAAAAGTTGGCGGTGATTAGTAGGGCACCATAGCTCATAGCTCATCTTCCATAGCTCATCTTCCAACCCACACGCGTGGAGATGTTATCGTGCATGTACCTATTGACACTAAGACTCTGGGATGGAAAAAGTTGGCGGTGATTAGTAGGGCAATTTTGAAGGTTTCCATAGCTCATCTTCCAACCCACACGCGTGGAGATGTTATCGTGCATGTACCTATTGACTCTAAGACTCTGGGATGGAAAAAGTTGGCCGTGGTCAGTAGGGCAATTTTGAAGGTTTCCATAGCTCATCTTCCAACCCACACGCGTGGAGATGTTATCGTGCATGTACCCATTGACTCTAAGACTCTGGGATGGAAAAAGTTGGCGTTGAGTAGTAGGGCACCATAGCTCATAGCTCATCTTCCATAGCTCATTTTCCAACCCACACGCGTGGAGATGTTTTCGTGCATGTACCCATTGACTCTGAGACTCTGGGATGGAAAAAGTTGGCGGTGATTAGTAGGGCACCATAGCTCATAGCTCATCTTCCATAGCTCATTTTCCAACCCACACGCGTGGAGATGTTTTCGTGCATGTACCCATTGACTCTGAGACTCTGGGATGGAAAAAGTTGGCGGTGATTAGTAGGGCAATTTTGAAGGTTTCCATAGCTCATCTTCCAACCCACACGCGTGGAGATATTATCGTGCATGTACCCATTGACTCTAAGACTCTGGGATGGAAAAAGTTGGCGGTGGTCAGCAGGGCAATTTTTAAGGTTTCCATAGCTCATCTTCCAACCCACGCGGGTGGAGATGTTATCGTTCATGTACCTATTGACTCTAAGACTCTGGGATGGAAAAAGTTGGCGGTGATTAGTAGTGCAATTTTGAAGGTTTCCATAGCTCATCTTCCAACCCACACGCGTGGAGATGTTATCGTGCATGTACCCATTGACTCTAAGACTCTGGGATGGAAAAAGTTGGCGGTGATTAGTAGGGCACCATAGCTCATAGCTCATCTTCCATAGCTCATCTTCCAACCCACACGCGTGGAGATGTTATCGTGCATGTAGCCACTGACTCTAAGACTCTGGGATGGAAAAAGTTGGCGGTGATTAGTAGGGCACCATAGCTCATAGCTCATCTTCCATAGCTCATCTTCCAACCCACACGCGTGGAGATGTTATCGTGCATGTAGCCACTGACTCTAAGACTCTGGGATGGAAAAAGTTGGCGGTGATTAGTAGGGCACCATAGCTCATAGCTCATCTTCCAACCCACACGCGTGGAGATGTTATCGTGCATGTACCCATTGACTCTAAGACTCTGGGATGGAAAAAGTTGGCGGTGATTAGTAGGGCACCATAGCTCATAGCTCATCTTCCATAGCTCATCTTCCAACCCACACGCGTGGAGATGTTATCGTGCATGTAGCCACTGACTCTAAGACTCTGGGATGGAAAAAGTTGGCGGTGATTAGTAGGGCACCATAGCTCATAGCTCATCTTCCATAGCTCATCTTCCATAGCTCATCTTCCATAGCTCATCTTCCAACCCACACGCGTGGAGATGTTATCGTGCATGTACCCATTGACTCTGAGACTCTGGGATGGAAAAAGTTGGCGTTGAGTAATAGGGCACCATAGCTCATAGCTCATCTTCCATAGCTCATCTTCCAACCCACACGCGTGGAGATGTTATCGTGCATGTAGCCACTGACTCTAAGACTCTGGGATGGAAAAAGTTGGCGGTGATTAGTAGGGCACCATAGCTCATAGCTCATCTTCCATAGCTCATCTTCCATAGCTCATCTTCCAACCCACACGCGTGGAGATGTTATCGTGCATGTACCCATTGACTCTAAGACTCTGGGATGGAAAAAGTTGGCGGTGATTAGTAGGGCAATTTTGAAGGTTTCCATAGCTCATCTTCCAACCCACACGCGTGGAGATGTTATCGTGCATGTACCCACTGACTCTAAGACTCTGGGATTGAAAAAGTTGGCGGTGATTAGTAGGGCACCATAGCTTATAGCTCATCTTCCATAGCTCATCTTCCATAGTTCATCTTCCAACCCACACGCGTGGAGATGTTATCGTGCATGTACCCATTGACTCTGAGACTCTGGGATGGAAAAAGTTGGCGGTGATTAGTAGGGCACCATAGCTCATAGCTCATCTTCCAACCCACACGCGTGGAGATGTTATCGTGCATGTACCCATTGACTCTGAGACTCTGGGATGGCAAAAGTTGGCGGTGATTAGTAGGGCAATTTTGAAGGTTTCCATAGCTCATCTTCCAACCCACACGGGTGGTGATGTTATCGTGCATGTACCCATTGACTCTAAGACTCTGGGATGGAAAAAGTTGGCGGTGATTAGTAGGGCACCATAGCTCATAGCTCATCTTCCATAGCTCATCTTCCAACCCACACGGGTGGAGATGTTATCGTGCATGTACCCATTGACTCTAAGACTCTGGGATGGAAAAAGTTGGCGGTGATTAGTAGGGCAATTTTGAAGGTTTCCATAGCTCATCTTCCAACCCACACGCGTGGAGATGTTATCGTGCATGTACCCACTGACTCTAAGACTCTGGGATGGAAAAAGTTGGCGGTGATTAGTAGGGCAATTTTGAAGGTTTCCATAGCTCATCTTCCAACCCACACGCGTGGAGATGTTATCGTGCATGTAGCCACTGACTCTGAGACTCTGGGATGGAAAAAGTTGGCGGTGATTAGTAGGGCAATTTTGAAGGTTTCCATAGCTCATCTTCCAACCCACACGCGTGGAGATGTTATCTTGCATGTACCCATTGACTCTAAGACTCTGGGATGGAAAAAGTTGGCGGTGATTAGTAGGGCACCATAGCTCATAGCTCATCTTCCAACCCACACGCGTGGAGATGTTATCGTGCATGTACCCATTGACTCTAAGACTCTGGGATGGAAAAAGTTGGCGGTGATTAGTAGGGCACCATAGCTCATAGCTCATCTTCCATAGCTCATCTTCCAACCCACACGCGTGGAGATCTTATCGTGCATGTAGCCACTGACTCTAAGACTCTGGGATGGAAAAAGTTGGCGGTGATTAGTAGGGCACCATAGCTCATAGCTCATCTTCCATAGCTCATCTTCCATAGCTCATCTTCCATAGCTCATCTTCCAACCCACACGCGTGGAGATGTTATCGTGCATGTACCCATTGACTCTGAGACTCTGGGATGGAAAAAGTTGGCGTTGAGTAATAGGGCACCATAGCTCATAGCTCATCTTCCATAGCTCATCTTCCAACCCACACGCGTGGAGATGTTATCGTGCATGTAGCCACTGACTCTAAGACTCTGGGATGGAAAAAGTTGGCGGTGATTAGTAGGGCACCATAGCTCATAGCTCATCTTCCATAGCTCATCTTCCAACCCACACGCGTGGAGATGTTATCGTGCATGTACCCATTGACTCTAAGACTCTGGGATGGAAAAAGTTGGCGGTGATTAGTAGGGCAATTTTGAAGGTTTCCATAGCTCATCTTCCAACCCACACGCGTGGAGATGTTATCGTGCATGTACCCACTGACTCTAAGACTCTGGGATGGAAAAAGTTGGCGGTGATTAGTAGGGCACCATAGCTCATAGCTCATCTTCCATAGCTCATCTTCCATAGCTCATCTTCCAACCCACACGCGTGGAGATGTTATCGTGCATGTACCCATTGACTCTGAGACTCTGGGATGGAAAAAGTTGGCGGTGATTAGTAGGGCACCATAGCTCATAGCTCATCTTCCAACCCACACGCGTGGAGATGTTATCGTGCATGTACCCATTGACTCTGAGACTCTGGGATGGCAAAAGTTGGCGGTGATTAGTAGGGCAATTTTGAAGGTTTCCATAGCTCATCTTCCAACCCACACGGGTGGTGATGTTATCGTGCATGTACCCATTGACTCTAAGACTCTGGGATGGAAAAAGTTGGCGGTGATTAGTAGGGCACCATAGCTCATAGCTCATCTTCCATAGCTCATCTTCCAACCCACACGGGTGGAGATGTTATCGTGCATGTACCCATTGACTCTAAGACTCTGGGATGGAAAAAGTTGGCGGTGATTAGTAGGGCAATTTTGAAGGTTTCCATAGCTCATCTTCCAACCCACACGCGTGGAGATGTTATCGTGCATGTACCCACTGACTCTAAGACTCTGGGATGGAAAAAGTTGGCGGTGATTAGTAGGGCAATTTTGAAGGTTTCCATAGCTCATCTTCCAACCCACACGCGTGGAGATGTTATCGTGCATGTAGCCACTGACTCTGAGACTCTGGGATGGAAAAAGTTGGCGGTGATTAGTAGGGCAATTTTGAAGGTTTCCATAGCTCATCTTCCAACCCACACGCGTGGAGATGTTATCTTGCATGTACCCATTGACTCTAAGACTCTGGGATGGAAAAAGTTGGCGGTGATTAGTAGGGCACCATAGCTCATAGCTCATCTTCCAACCCACACGCGTGGAGATATTATCGTGCATGTACCCATTGACTCTGAGACTCTGGGATGGCAAAAGTTGGCGGTGATTAGTAGGGCACCATAGCTCATAGCTCATCTTCCATAGCTCATCTTCCAACCCACACGCGTGGAGATGTTATCGTGCAAGTACCCATTGACTCTGAGACTCTGGGATGGCAAAAGTTGGCGGTGATTAGTAGGGCAATTTTGAAGGTTTCCATAGCTCATCTTCCAACCCACACGGGTGGTGATGTTATCGTGCATGTACCCATTGACTCTAAGACTCTGGGATGGAAAAAGTTGGCGGTGATTAGTAGGGCACCATAGCTCATCGCTCATCTTCCATAGCTCATCTTCCAACCCACACGGGTGGAGATGTTATCGTGCATGTACCCATTGACTCTAAGACTCTGGGATGGAAAAAGTTGGCGGTGATTAGTAGGGCACCATAGCTCATAGCTCATCTTCCATAGCTCATTTTCCAACCCACACGCGTGGAGATGTTTTCGTGCATGTACCCATTGACTCTGAGACTCTGGGATGGAAAAAGTTGGCGGTGATTAGTAGGGCACCATAGCTCATAGCTCATCTTCCATAGCTCATCTTCCAACCCACACGCGTGGAGATGTTATCGTGCATGTACCCATTGACTCTGAGACTCTGGGATGGAAAAAGTTGGCGGTGATTAGTAGGGCACCATAGCTCATAGCTCATCATTCATAGCTCATCTTCCAACCCACACGCGTGGAGATGTTATCGTGCATGTACCTATTGACTCTAAGACTCTGGGATGGAAAAAGTTGGCGGTGATTAGTAGGGCAATTTTGAAGGTTTCCATAGCTCATCTTCCAACCCACACGCGTGGAGATGTTATCGTGCATGTACCCACTGACTCTAAGACTCTGGGATGGAAAAAGTTGGCGGTGATTAGTAGGGCACCATAGCTCATAGCTCATCTTCCATAGCTCATCTTCCAATCCACACGGGCGGTGATGTTATCGTGCATGTACCCATTGACTCTGAGACTCTGGGATGGAAAAAGTTGGCCGTGGTCAGTAGGGCAATTTTGAAGGTTTCCATAGCTCATCTTCCAACCCACACGCGTGGAGATATTATCGTGCATGTACCCATTGACTCTGAGACTCTGGGATGGAAAAAGTTGGCGGTGATTAGTAGGGCACCATAGCTCATAGCTCATCTTCCATAGCTCATCTTCCATAGCTCATCTTCCAACCCACACGCGTGGAGATGTTATCGTGCATGTACCCATTGACTCTGAGACTCTGGGATGGAAAAAGTTGGCGGTGATTAGTAGGGCACCATAGCTCATAGCTCATCTTCCAACCCACACGCGTGGAGATGTTATCGTGCATGTACCCATTGACTCTAAGACTCTGGGATGGAAAAAGTTGGCGGTGATTAGTAGGGCACCATAGCTCATAGCTCATCTTCCATAGCTCATTTTCCAACCCACACGCATGGAGATGTTTTCGTGCATGTACCCATTGACTCTGAGACTCTGGGATGGAAAAAGTTGGCGGTGATTAGTAGGGCACCATAGCTCATAGCTCATCTTCCATAGCTCATCTTCCAACCCACACGCGTGGAGATGTTATCGTGCATGTACCCATTGACTCTGAGACTCTGGGATGGAAAAAGTTGGCGGTGATTAGTAGGGCACCATAGCTCATAGCTCATCTTCCATAGCTCATCTTCCAACCCACACGCGTGGAGATGTTATCGTGCATGTACCCATTGACTCTAAGACTCTGGGATGGAAAAAGTTGGCGGTGATTAGTAGGGCACCATAGCTCATAGCTCATCTTCCAACCCACACGCGTGGAGATATTATCGTGCATGTACCCATTGACACTAAGACTCTGGGATGGAAAAAGTTGGCGGTGATTAGTAGGGCACCATAGCTCATAGCTCATCTTCCATAGCTCATCTTCCAACCCACACGCGTGGAGATGTTATCGTGCATGTACCCATTGACTCTGAGACTCTGGGATGGAAAAAGTTGGCGGTGGTCAGTAGGGCAATTTTGAACGCTTCCATAGCTCATCTTCCAATCCACACGGGCGGTGATGTTATCGTGCATGTACCCATTGACTCTGAGACTCTGGGATGGAAAAAGTTGGCCGTGGTCAGTAGGGCAATTTTGAAGGTTTCCATAGCTCATCTTCCAACCCACACGCGTGGAGATATTATCGTGCATGTACCCATTGACTCTGAGACTCTGGGATGGCAAAAGTTGGCGGTGATTAGTAGGGCACCATAGCTCATAGCTCATCTTCCATAGCTCATCTTCCAACCCACACGCGTGGAGATGTTATCGTGCATGTACCCATTGACTCTAAGACTCTGGGATGGAAAAAGTTGGCGGTGATTAGTAGGGCACCATAGCTCATAGCTCATCTTCCAACCCACACGCGTGGAGATGTTATCGTGCATGTACCTATTGACTCTAAGACTCTGGGATGGAAAAAGTTGGCGGTGATTAGTAGGGCAATTTTGAAGGTTTCCATAGCTCATCTTCCAACCCACACGCGTGGAGATGTTATCGTGCATGTACCTATTGACTCTAAGACTCTGGGATGGAAAAAGTTGGCCGTGGTCAGTAGGGCAATTTTGAAGGTTTCCATAGCTCATCTTCCAACCCACACGCGTGGAGATGTTATCGTGCATGTACCCACTGACTCTAAGACTCTGGGATGGAAAAAGTTGGCGGTGGTCAGTAGGGCAATTTTGAACGCTTCCATAGCTCATCTTCCAATCCACACGGGCGGTGATGTTATCGTGCATGTACCCATTGACTCTGAGACTCTGGGATGGAAAAAGTTGGCGGTGATTAGTAGGGCACCATAGCTCATAGCTCATCTTCCATAGCTCATCTTCCAACCCACACGCGTGGAGATATTATCGTGCATGTACCCATTGACTCTGAGACTCTGGGATGGCAAAAGTTGGCGGTGATTAGTAGGGCACCATAGCTCATAGCTCATCTTCCATAGCTCATCTTCCATAGCTCATCTTCCAACCCACACGCGTGGAGATGTTATCGTGCATGTACCTATTGACTCTAAGAATCTGGCATGGAAAAAGTTGGCCGTGGTCAGTAGGGCAATTTTGAAGGTTTCCATAGCTCATCTTCCAACCCACACGCGTGGAGATATTATCGTGCATGTACCCATTGACTCTAAGACTCTGGGATGGAAAAAGTTGGCGGTGATTAGTAGGGCACCATAGCTCATAGCTCATCTTCCATAGCTCATCTTCCATAGCTCATCTTGCAACCCACACGCGTGGAGATATTATCGTGCATGTACCCATTGACTCTAAGACTCTGGGATGGAAAAAGTTGGCGGTGATTAGTAGGGCAATTTTGAAGGTTTCCATAGCTCATCTTCCAACCCACACGCGTGGAGATATTATCGTGCATGTACCCATTGACTCTAAGACTCTGGGATGGAAAAAGTTGGCGGTGATTAGTAGGTCACCATAGCTCATAGCTCATCTTCCATAGCTCATCTTCCATAGCTCATCTTCCAACCCACACGCGTGGAGATGTTATCGTGCATGTACCCATTGACTCTAGGACTCTGGGATGGAAAAAGTTGGCGGTGATTAGTAGGGTACCATAGCTCATAGCTCATCTTCCATAGCTCATCTTCCATAGCTCATCTTCCAACCCACACGCGTGGAGATGTTATCGTGCATGTACCCATTGACTCTGAGACTCTGGGATGGAAAAAGTTGGCGGTGGTCAGTAGGGCAATTTTGAAGGTTTCCATAGCTCATCTTCCAACCCACACGGGTGGTGATGTTATCGTGCATGTACCCATTGACTCTGAGACTCTGGGATGGAAAAAGTTGGCGGTGATTAGTAGGGCACCATAGCTCATAGCTCATCTTCCAACCCACACGCGTGGAGATGTTTTCGTGCATGTACCCATTGACTCTGAGACTCTGGGATGGAAAAAGTTGGCGGTGATTAGTAGGGCACCATAGCTCATAGCTCATCTTCCATAGCTCATCTTCCAACCCACACGCGTGGAGATGTTATCGTGCATGTACCCACTGACTCTAAGACTCTGGGATGGAAAAAGTTGGCCGTGATTAGTAGGGCACCATAGCTCATAGCTCATCTTCCAACCCACACGCGTGGAGATGTTATCGTGCATGTACCCATTGACTCTGAGACTCTGGGATGGAAAAAGTTGGCGGTGATTAGTAGGGCACCATAGCTCATAGCTCATCTTCCAACCCACACGCGTGGAGATGTTATCGTGCATGTACCCATTGACTCTGAGACTCTGGGATGGAAAAAGTTGGCGGTGATTAGTAGGGTACCATAGCTCATAGCTCATCTTCCATAGCTCATCTTCCAATCCACACGGGCGGTGATGTTATCGTGCATGTACCCATTGACTCTGAGACTCTGGGATGGAAAAAGTTGGCGGTGATTAGTAGGGCACCATAGCTCATAGCTCATCTTCCAACCCACACGCGTGGAGATGTTATCGTGCATGTACCCATTGACTCTGAGACTCTGGGATGGAAAAAGTTGGCGGTGATTAGAAGGGTACCATAGCTCATAGCTCATCTTCCAACCCACACGCGTGGAGATGTTATCGTGCATGTACCCATTGACTCTGAGACTCTGGGATGGAAAAAGTTGGCGGTGATTAGTAGGGCAATTTTGAAGGTTTCCATAGCTCATCTTCCAACCCACACGCGTGGAGATGTTATCGTGCATGTACCCACTGACTCTAAGACTCTGGGATGGAAAAAGTTGGCGGTGATTAGTAGGGCACCATAGCT
This sequence comes from Eristalis arbustorum, assembly GCA_916610145.1. Classification (NCBI taxonomy): domain Eukaryota; kingdom Metazoa; phylum Arthropoda; class Insecta; order Diptera; family Syrphidae; genus Eristalis; species Eristalis arbustorum. The sequence goes on along the minus strand of CAKAIZ010000219.1, from coordinate 14,339 downwards.
CATAGCTCATCTTCCATAGCTCATCTTCCATAGCTCATCTTCCAACCCACACGCGTGGAGATGTTATCGTGCATGTACCCATTGACTCTGAGACTCTGGGATGGAAAAAGTTGGCGATGATTAGTAGGGCACCATAGCTCATAGCTCATCTTCCATAGCTCATCTTCCAACCCACACGCGTGGAGATATTATCGTGCATGTACCCATTGACTCTAAGACTCTGGGATGGAAAAAGTTGGCGGTGATTAGTAGGGCACCATAGCTCATAGCTCATCTTCCATAGCTCATCTTCCATAGCTCATCTTCCAACCCACACGCGTGGAGATATTATCGTGCATGTACCCATTGACTCTAAGACTCTGGGATGGAAAAAGTTGGCGGTGATTAGTAGGGCAATTTTGAAGGTTTCCATAGCTCATCTTCCAACCCACACGCGTGGAGATGTTATCGTGCATGTACCCATTGACTCTAAGACTCTGGGATGGAAATAGTTGGCGGTGATTAGTAGGGTACCATAGCTCATAGCTCATCTTCCATAGCTCATCTTCCATAGCTCATCTTCCAACCCACACGCGTGGAGATGTTATCGTGCATGTAACCATTGACTCTGAGACTCTGGGATGGAAAAAGTTGGCGGTGGTCAGTAGGGCAATTTTGAAGGTTTCCATAGCTCATCTTCCAACCCACACGGGTGGTGATGTTATCGTGCATGTACCCATTGACTCTGAGACTCTGGGATGGAAAAAGTTGGCGGTGATTAGTAGGGCACCATAGCTCATAGCTCATCTTCCAACCCACACGCGTGGAGATGTTTTCGTGCATGTACCCATTGACTCTGAGACTCTGGGATGGAAAAAGTTGGCGGTGATTAGTAGGGCACCATAGCTCATAGCTCATCTTCCATAGCTCATCTTCCAACCCACACGCGTGGAGATGTTATCGTGCATGTACCCACTGACTCTAAGACTCTGGGATGGAAAAAGTTGGCGGTGATTAGTAGGGCACCATAGCTCATAGCTCATCTTCCAACCCACACGCGTGGAGATGTTATCGTGCATGTACCCATTGACTCTGAGACTCTGGGATGGAAAAAGTTGGCGGTGATTAGTAGGGCACCATAGCTCATAGCTCATCTTCCAACCCACACGCGTGGAGATGTTATCGTGCATGTACCCATTGACTCTGAGACTCTGGGATGGAAAAAGTTGGCGGTGATTAGTAGGGTACCATAGCTCATAGCTCATCTTCCATAGCTCATCTTCCAATCCACACGGGCGGTGATGTTATCGTGCATGTACCCATTGACTCTGAGACTCTGGGATGGAAAAAGTTGGCGGTGATTAGTAGGGCACCATAGCTCATAGCTCATCTTCCAACCCACACGCGTGGAGATGTTATCGTGCATGTACCCATTGACTCTGAGACTCTGGGATGGAAAAAGTTGGCGGTGATTAGTAGGGTACCATAGCTCATAGCTCATCTTCCAACCCACACGCGTGGAGATGTTATCGTGCATGTACCCATTGACTCTGAGACTCTGGGATGGAAAAAGTTGGCGGTGATTAGTAGGGCAATTTTGAAGGTTTCCATAGCTCATCTTCCAACCCACACGCGTGGAGATGTTATCGTGCATGTACCCACTGACTCTAAGACTCTGGGATGGAAAAAGTTGGCGGTGATTAGTAGGGCACCATAGCTCATAGCTCATCTTCCATAGCTCATCTTCCATAGCTCATCTTCCAACCCACACGCGTGGAGATGTTATCGTGCATGTACCCATTGACTCTGAGACTCTGGGATGGAAAAAGTTGGCGATGATTAGTAGGGCACCATAGCTCATAGCTCATCTTCCATAGCTCATCTTCCAACCCACACGGGTGGTGATGTTATCGTGCATGTACCCATTGACTCTGAGACTCTGGGATGGAAAAAGTTGGCCGTGGTCAGTAGGGCAATTTTTAAGGTTTCCATAGCTCATCTTCCAACCCACACGCGTGGAGATGTTATCGTGCATGTACCCATTGACTCTGAGACTCTGGGATGGAAAAAGTTGGTGATGATTAGTAGGGCACCATAGCTCATAGCTCATCTTCCATAGCTCATCTTCCAACCCACACGGGTGGTGATGTTATCGTGCATGTACCCATTGACTCTGAGACTCTGGGATGGAAAAAGTTGGCCGTGGTCAGTAGGGCAATTTTTAAGGTTTCCATAGCTCATCTTCCAACCCACACGCGTGGAGATGTTATCGTGCATGTACCCATTGACTCTAAGACTCTGGGATGGAAAAAGTTGGCGGTGATTAGTAGGGCAATTTTGAAGGTTTCCATAGCTCATCTTCCAACCCACACGCGTGGAGATGTTATCGTGCATGTACCACTGACTCTAAGACTCTGGGATGGAAAAAGTTGGCGGTGATTAGTAGGGCACCATAGCTCATAGCTCATCTTCCATAGCTCATCTTCCAACCCACACGCGTGGAGATGTTATCGTGCATGTACCCACTGACTCTAAGACTCTGGGATGGAAAAAGTTGGCGGTGATTAGTAGGGCACCATAGCTCATAGCTCATCTTCCATAGCTCATCTCCAACCCACACGCGTGGAGATGTTATCGTGCATGTAGCCACTGACTCTAAGACTCTGGGATGGAAAAAGTTGGCCGTGGTCAGTAGGGCATTTTGAAGGTTTCCATAGCTCATCTTCCAACCCACACGCGTGGAGATATTATCGTGCATGTACCCATTGACTCTAAGACTCTGGGATGGAAAAAGTTGGCGGTGGTCAGCAGGGCAATTTTTAAGGTTTCCATAGCTCATCTTCCAACCCACACGCGTGGAGATGTTATCGTGCATGTAGCCACTGACTCTGAGACTCTGGGATGGAAAAAGTTGCGGTGATTAGTAGGGCAATTTTGAAGGTTTCCATAGCTCATCTTCCAACCCACACGCGTGGAGATGTTATCGTGCATGTACCCACTGACTCTAAGACTCTGGGATGGGAAAAGTTGGCGGTGATTAGTAGGGCACCATAGCTCATAGCTCATCTTCCATAGCTCATCTTCCAACCCACACGCGTGGAGATGTTATCGTGCATGTACTCACTGACTCTAAGACTCTGGGATGGAAAAAGTTGGCGGTGATTAGTAGGGCACCATAGCTCATAGCTCATCTTCCATAGCTCATCTTCCAACCCACACGCGTGGAGATGTTATCGTGCATGTAGCCACTGACTCTAAGACTCTGGGATGGAAAAAGTTGGCCGTGGTCAGTAGGGCAATTTTGAAGGTTTCCATAGCTCATCTTCCAACCCACACGCGTGGAGATGTTATCGTGCATGTACCCACTGACTCTAAGACTCTGGGATGGAAAAAGTTGGCGGTGATTAGTAGGGCACCATAGCTCATAGCTCATCTTCCATAGCTCATCTTCCAACCCACACGCGTGGAGATGTTATCGTGCATGTACCCACTGACTCTAAGACTCTGGGATGGAAAAAGTTGGCGGTGATTAGTAGGGCACCATAGCTCATAGCTCATCTTCCATAGCTCATCTTCCAACCCACACGCGTGGAGATGTTATCGTGCATGTACCCATTGACTCTAAGACTCTGGGATGGAAAAAGTTGGCGGTGATTAGTAGGGCACCATAGCTCATAGCTCATCTTCCAACCCACACGGGTGGTGATGTTATCGTGCATGTACCCATTGACTCTGAGACTCTGGGATGGAAAAAGTTGGCGGTGATTAGTAGGGCACCATAGCTCATAGCTCATCTTCCAACCCACACGCGTGGAGATGTTATCGTGCATGTACCCATTGACTCTGAGACTCTGGGATGGAAAAAGTTGGCGGTGATTAGTAGGGTACCATAGCTCATAGCTCATCTTCCATAGCTCATCTTCCAATCCACACGGGCGGTGATGTTATCGTGCATGTACCCATTGACTCTGAGACTCTGGGATGGAAAAAGTTGGCGGTGATTAGTAGGGCACCATAGCTCATAGCTCATCTTCCATAGCTCATTTTCCAACCCACACGCGTGGAGATGTTTTCGTGCATGTACCCATTGACTCTGAGACTCTGGGATGGAAAAAGTTGGCGGTGATTAGTAGGGCAATTTTGAAGGTTTCCATAGCTCATCTTCCAACCCACACGCGTGGAGATGTTATCGTGCATGTACCCATTGACTCTGAGACTCTGGGATGGAAAAAGTTGGCGGTGGTCAGCAGGGCAATTTTTAAGGTTTCCATAGCTCATCTTCCAACCCACACGGGTGGTGATGTTATCGTGCATGTACCCATTGACTCTGAGACTCTGGGATGGAAAAAGTTGGCGGTGATTAGTAGGGCACCATAGCTCATAGCTCATCTTCCAACCCACACGCGTGGAGATGTTTTCGTGCATGTACCCATTGACTCTGAGACTCTGGGATGGAAAAAGTTGGCGGTGATTAGTAGGGCACCATAGCTCATAGCTCATCTTCCATAGCTCATTTTCCAACCCACACGCGTGGAGATGTTATCGTGCATGTAGCCACTGACTCTAAGACTCTGGGATGGAAAAAGTTGGCGGTGATTAGTAGGGCACCATAGCTCATAGCTCATCTTCCACCCACACGCGTGGAGATGTTATCGTGCATGTACCCATTGACTCTGAGACTCTGGGATGGAAAAAGTTGGCGGTGATTAGTAGGGCACCATAGCTCATAGCTCATCTTCAAACCCACACGCGTGGAGATGTTATCGTGCATGTACCCATTGACTCTGAGACTCTGGGATGGAAAAAGTTGGCGGTGATTAGTAGGGCACATAGCTCATAGCTCATCTTCCATAGCTCATCTTCCAACCCACACGCGTGGAGATATTATCGTGCATGTACCCATTGACTCTGAGACTCTGGGATGGAAAAAGTTGGCGGTGATTAGTAGGGCACCATAGCTCATAGCTCATCTTCCATAGCTCATCTTCCAACCCACACGCGTGGAGATGTTATCGTGCATGTACCCATTGACTCTGAGACTCTGGGATGGAAAAAGTTGGCGTTGATTAGTAGGGCACCATAGCTCATAGCTCATCTTCCATAGCTCATCTTCCATAGCTCATCTTCCAACCCACACGCGTGGAGATGTTATCGTGCATGTACCCATTGACTCTGAGACTCTGGGATGGGAAAAGTTGGCGGTGGTCAGCAGGGCAATTTTTAAGGTTTCCATAGCTCATCTTCCAACCCACACGGGTGGTGATGTTATCGTGCATGTACCCATTGACTCTGAGACTCTGGGATGGAAAAAGTTGGCGGTGATTAGTAGGGCACCACAGCTCATAGCTCATCTTCCAACCCACACGCGTGGAGATGTTATCGTGCATGTACCTATTGACTCTGAGACTCTGGGATGGAAAAAGTTGTCGGTGATTAGTAGGGCACCATAGCTCATAGCTCATCTTCCATAGCTCTTTTTTCCAACCCACAGGCGTGAAGATGTTATCGTGCATGTACCCATTGACTCTGAGACTCTGGGATGGAAAAAGTTGGCGGTGGTCAGTAGGGCAATTTTGAAGGTTTCCATAGCTCATCTTCCAACCCACACGCGTGGAGATGTTATCGTGCATGTAGCCACTGACTCTGAGACTCTGGGATGGAAAAAGTTGGCGGTGATTAGTAGGGCAATTTTGAAGGTTTCCATAGCTCATCTTCCAACCCACACGCGTGGAGATGTTATCGTGCATGTACCCATTGACTCTTAGACTCTGGGATGGAAAAAGTTGGCGGTGATTAGTAGGGTACCATAGCTCATAGCTCATCTTCCATAGCTCATCTTCCATAGCTCATCTTCCAACCCACACGCGTGGAGATGTTATCGTGCATGTACCCATTGACTCTGAGACTCTGGGATGGAAAAAGTTGGCGTTGAGTAGTAGGGCACCATAGCTCATAGCTCATCTTCCATAGCTCATTTTCCAACCCACATGCGTGGAGATGTTTTCGTGCATGTACCCATTGACTCTGAGACTCTGGGATGGAAAAAGTTGGCCGTGGTCAGTAGGGCAATTTTGAAGGTTTCCATAGCTCATCTTCCAACCCACACGCGTGGAGATGTTATCGTGCATGTACCCATTGACTCTAAGACTCTGGGATGGAAAAAGTTGGCGGTGATTAGTAGGGCACCATAGCTCATAGCTCATCTTCCAACCCACACGGGTGGTGATGTTATCGTGCATGTACCCATTGACTCTAAGACTCTGGGATGGAAAAAGTTGGCGGTGATTAGTAGGGCACCATAGCTCATAGCTCATCTTCCATAGCTCATCTTCCAACCCACACGCGTGGAGATGTTATCGTGCATGTACCCACTGACTCTAAGACTCTGGGATGGAAAAAGTTAGCGGTGATTAGTAGGGCACCATAGCTCATAGCTCATCTTCCAACCCACACGCGTGGAGATGTTATCGTGCATGTAGCCACTGACTCTGAGACTCTGGGAATGAAAAAGTTGGCGGTGATTAGTAGGGCAATTTTGAAGGTTTTCATAGCTCATCTTCCAACCCACACGGGTGGTGATGTTATCGTGCATGTACCCATTGACTCTAAGACTCTGGGATGGAAAAAGTTGGCGGTGATTAGTAGGGCACCATAGCTCATAGCTCATCTTCCATAGCTCATCTTCCAACCCACACGCGTGGAGATGTTATCGTGCATGTACCCACTGAATCTAAGACTCTGGGATGGAAAAAGTTGGCGGTGATTAGTAGGGCACCATAGCTCATAGCTCATCTTCCAACCCACACGCGTGGAGATGTTATCGTGCATGTAGCCACTGACTCTGAGACTCTGGGATGGAAAAAGTTGGCGGTGATTAGTAGGGCAATTTTGAAGGTTTCCATAGCTCATCTTCCAACCCACACGGGTGGTGATGTTATCGTGCATGTACCCATTGACTCTAAGACTCTGGGATGGAAAAAGTTTGCGGTGATTAGTAGGGCACCATAGCTCATAGCTCATCTTCCATAGCTCATCTTCCAACCCACACGCGTGGAGATGTTATCGTGCAAGTACCCACTGACTCTAAGACTCTGGGATGGAAAAAGTTGGCGGTGATTAGTAGGGCACCATAGCTCATAGCTCATCTTCCAACCCACACGCGTGGAGATGTTATCGTGCATGTAGCCACTGACTCTGAGACTCTGGGATGGAAAAAGTTGGCGGTGATTAGTAGGGCAATTTTGAAGGTTTCCATAGCTCATCTTCCAACCCACACGGGTGGTGATGTTATCGTGCATGTACCCATTGACTCTAAGACTCTGGGATGGAAAAAGTTGGCGGTGATTAGTAGGGCACCATAGCTCATAGCTCATCTTCCATAGCTCATCTTCCAACCCACACGCGTGGAGATGTTATCGTGCATGTACCCACTGACTCTAAGACTCTGGAGGGAAAAAGTTGGCGGTGATTAGTAGGGCACCATAGCTCATAGCTCATCTTCCATAGCTCATCTTCCAACCCACACGCGTGGAGATGTTATCGTGCATGTACCCACTGACTCTAAGACTCTGGGATGGAAAAAGTTGGCGGTGATTAGTAGGGCACCATAGCTCATAGCTCATCTTCCATAGCTCATCTTCCAACCCACACGCGTGGAGATATTATCGTGCATGTACCCACTGACTCTAAAACTCTGGGATGGAAAAAGTTGGCGGTGATTAGTAGGGCCCATAGCTCATAGCTCATCTTCCAACCCACACGCGTGGAGATGTTATCGTGCAGTAGCCACTGACTCTGAGACTCTGGGATGGAAAAAGTTGGCGGTGATTAGTAGGGCAATTTTGAAGGTTTCCATAGCTCATCTTCCAACCCACACGGGTGGTGATGTTATCGTGCATGTACCCATTGACTCTAAGACTCTGGGATGGAAAAAGTTGGCGGTGATTAGTAGGGCACCATAGCTCATAGCTCATCTTCCATAGCTCATCTTCCAACCCACACGCGTGGAGATGTTATCGTGCATGTACCTATTGACTCTAAGACTCTGGGATGGAAAAAGTTGGCGGTGATTAGTAGGGCAATTTTGAAGGTTTCCATAGCTCATCTTCCAACCCACACGCGTGGAGATGTTATCGTGCATGTACCTATTGACTCTAAGACTCTCGGATGGAAAAAGTTGGCTTGGCGGTGATTAGTAGGGCACCATAGCTCATAGCTCATCTTCCATAGCTCATTTTCCAACCCACACGCGTGGAGATGTTATCGTGCATGTACCTATTGACTCTAAGACTCTGGGATGGAAAAAGTTGGCGGTGATTAGTAGGGCAATTTTGAAGGTTTCCATAGCTCATCTTCCAACCCACACGCGTGGAGATGTTATCGTGCATGTACCTATTGACTCTAAGACTCTGGGATGGAAAAAGTTGGCGGTGATTAGTAGGGCACCATAGCTCATAGCTCATCTTCCATAGCTCATCTTCCAACCCACACGCGTGGAGATGTTATCGTGCATGTACCCACTGACTCTAAGACTCTGGGATGGAAAAAGTTGGCGGTGATTAGTAGGGCACCATAGCTCATAGATCATCTTCCAACCCACACGCGTGGAAATGTTATCGTGCATGTAGCCACTGACTCTGAGACTCTGGGATGGAAAAAGTTGGCGGTGATTAGTAGGGCAATTTTGAAGGTTTCCATAGCTCATCTTCCAACCCACACGGGTGGTGATGTTATCGTGCATGTACCCATTGACTCTAAGACTCTGGGATGGAAAAAGTTGGCGGTGATTAGTAGGGCACCATAGCTCATAGCTCATCTTCCATAGCTTATCTTCCAACCCACACGCGTGGAGATGTTATCGTGCATGTACCCACTGACTCTAAGACTCTGGGATGGAAAAAGTTGGCGGTGATTAGTAGGGCAATTTTGAAGGTTTCCATAGCTCATCTTCCAACCCACACGCGTGGAGATGTTATCGTGCATGTACCCACTGACTCTAAGACTCTGGGATGGAAAAAGTTGGCGGTGATTAGTAGGGCACCATAGCTCATAGCTCATCTTCCATAGCTCATCTTCCAACCCACACGCGTGGAGATGTTATCGTGCATGTAGCCAATGACTCTGAGACTCTGGGATGGAAAAAGTTGGCGGTGATTAGTAGGGCAATTTTGAAGGTTTCCATAGCTTATCTTCCAACCCACACGCGTGGAGATGTTATCGTGCATGTACCCATTGACTCTAAGACTCTGGGATGGAAAAAGTTGGCGGTGATTAGTAGGGCACCATAGCTCATAGCTCATCTTCCATAGCTCATCTTCCAACCCACACGCGTGGAGATGTTATCGTGCATGTACCCATTGACTCTAAGACTCTGGGATGGAAAAAGTTGGCGGTGATTAGTAGGGCAATTTTGAAGGTTTCCATAGCTCATCTTCCAACCCACACGCGTGGAGATATTATCGTGCATGTACCCATTGACTCTAAGACTCTGGGATGGAAAAAGTTGGCGGTGGTCAGCAGGGCAATTTTTAAGGTTTCCATAGCTCATCTTCCAACCAACACGGGTGGTGATGTAATCGTGCATGTACCCATTGACTCTGAGACTCTGGAATGGAAAAAGTTGGCGGTGGTCAGTAGGGCAATTTTGAACGCTTCCATAGCTCATCTTCCAATCCACACGGGCGGTGATGTTATCGTGCATGTACCCATTGACTCTGAGACTCGGGGATGGAAAAAGTTGGCGGTGATTAGTAGGGCAATTTTGAAGGTTTCCATAGCTCATCTTCCAACCCACACGCGTGGAGATGTTATCGTGCATGTAGCCACTGACTCTAAGACTCTGGGATGGAAAAAGTTGGCGGTGATTAGTAGGGCACCATAGCTCATAGCTCATCTTCCATAGCTCATCTTCCAACCCACACGCGTGGAGATGTTATCGTGCATGTACCCACTGACTCTAAGACTCTGGGATGGAAAAAGTTGGCGGTGATTAGTAGGGCACCATAGCTCATAGCTCATCTTCCAACCCACACGCGTGGAGATGTTATCGTGCATGTAGCCACTGACTCTGAGACTCTGGGATGGAAAAAGTTGGCGGTGATTAGTAGGGCAATTTTGAAGGTTTCCATAGCTCATCTTCCAACCCACACGCGTGGAGATGTTATCGTGCATGTACCCATTGACTCTAAGACTCTGGGATGGAAAAAGTTGGCGGTGATTAGTAGGGCACCATACCATAGCTCATAGCTCATCTTCCATAGCTCATCTTCCAACCCACATGGGTGGTGATGTTATCGTGCATGTACCCATTGACTCTGAGACTCTGGGATGGAAAAAGTTGGCGGTGATTAGTAGGGCAATTTGAAGGTTTCCATAGTTCATCTTCCAACCCACACGCGTGGAGATGTTATCGTGCATGTACCCATTGACTCTAAGACTCTGGGATGGAAAAAGTTGGCGGTGATTAGTAGGGCACCATAGCTCATAGCTCATCTTCCATAGCTCATCTTCCAACCCACACGCGTGGAGATGTTATCGTGCATGTACCCATTGACTCTGAGACTCTGGGGATGGAAAAAGTTGGCGGTGATTAGTAGGGCACCATAGCTCATAGCTCATCTTCCATAGCTCATTTTCCAACCCACCACGCGTGGAGATGTTATCGTGCATGTACCCATTGACTCTGAGACTCTGGGATGGAAAAAGTTGGCGGTGATTAGTAGGGCACCATAGCTCATAGCTGATCTTCCATAGCTCATCTTCCGAACCCACACGCGTGGAGATGTTATCGTGCATGTACCCATTGACTCTAAGACTCTGGGATGGAAAAAGTTGGCGGTGATTAGTAGGGCACCATAGCTCATAGCTCATCTTCCATAGCTCATCTTCCAACCCACACGCGTGGAGATGTTATCGTGCATGTACCCATTGACTCTAAGACTCTGGGATGGAAAAAGTTGGCGGTGATTAGTAGGGCACCATAGCTCATAGCTCATCTTCCATAGCTCATCTTCCAACCCACACGCGTGGAGATGTTATCGTGCATGTACCCACTGACTCTAAGACTCTGGGATGGAAAAAGTTGGCGGTGATTAGTAGGGCACCATAGCTCATAGCTGATCTTCCATAGCTCATCTTCCAACCCACACGCGTGGAGATGTTATCGTGCATGTACCCATTGACTCTAAGACTCTGGGATGGAAAAAGTTGGCGGTGATTAGAAGGGGAACCATAGCTCATAGCTCATCTTCCATAGCTCATCTTCCAACCCACACGCGTGGAGATGTTATCGTGCATGTACCCACTGACTCTAAGACTCTGGGATGGAAAAAAGTTGCGCGGTGATTAGTAGGGCAATTTTGAAGGTTTCCATAGCTCATCTTCCAACCCACACGCGTGGAGATGTTATCGTGCATGGTACCCATTGACTCTAAGACTCTGGGATGGAAAAAGTTGGCGGTGATTAGTAGGGCACCATAGCTCATAGCTCATCTTCCATAGCTCATCCTCCAACCCACACGCGTGGAGATGTTATCGTGCATGTACCTACTGACCACGGCCAACTTTTTCCATCCGAGAGTCTCAGAGTCAATGGGTACATGCACGATAACATCTCCACGCGTGTGGGTTGGAAGATGAGCTATGGAAGATGAGCTATGAGCTATGGTGCCCTACTAATCACCGCCAACTTTTTCCATCCCAGAGTCTCAGAGTCAATGGGTACATGCACGATAACATCACCACCCGTGTGGGTTGGAAGATGAGCTATGAGCTATGGTGCCCCACTAATCACACCGCCAACTTTTTCCATCCCAGAGTCTTAGAGTCAGTGGCTACATGCACGATAACATCTCCACGCGTGTGGGTTGGAAGATGAGCTATGGAAGATGAGCTATGAGCTATGGTGCCCTACTAATCACCGCCAACTTTTTCCATCCCAGAGTCTTAGAGTCAGTGGCTACATGCACGATAACATCTCCACGCGTGTGGGTTGGAAGATGAGCTATGGAGGATGAGCTATGAGCTATGGTGCCCTACTAATCACCGCCAACTTTTTCCATCCCAGAGTCTTAGAGTCAATGGGTACATGCACGATAACATCTCCACGCGTGTGGGTTGGAAGATGAGCTATGGAAACCTTCAAAATTGCCCTACTAATCACCGCCAACTTTTTCCATCCCAGAGTCTTAGAGTCAATGGGTACATGCACGATAACATCTCCACGCGTGTGGGTTGCAAGATGAGCTATGGAAACCTTCAAAATTGCCCTACTAATCACCGCCAACTTTTTCCATCCCAGAGTCTCAGAGTCAATGGGTACATGCACGATAACATCTCCACGCGTGTGGGTTGGAAGATGAGCTATGGAAGATGAGCTATGAGCTATGGTGCCCTACTAATCACCGCCAACTTTTTCCATCCCAGAGTCTCAGAGTCAATGGGTACATGCACGATAACATCTCCACGCGTGTGGGTTGGAAGATGAGCTATGGAAACCTTCAAAATTGCCCTACTGACCACGGCCAACTTTTTTCCATCCCAGAGTCTTAGAGTCAATAGGTACATGCACGATAACATCTCTCCACGCGTGTGGGTTGGAAGATGAGCTATGGAAGATCAGCTATGAGCTATGGTGCCCTACTAATCACCGCCAACTTTTTCCATCCCAGAGTCTCAGAGTCAATGGGTACATGCACGATAACATCTCCACGCGTGTGGGTTGGAAGATGAGCTATGGAAGATGAGCTATGAGCTATGGTGCCCTACTAATCACCGCCAACTTTTTCCATCCCAGAGTCTCAGAGTCAATGGGTACATGCACGATAACATCTCCACGCGTGTGGGTTGGAAGATGAGCTATGGAAACCTTCAAAATTGCCCTACTAATCACCGCCAACTTTTTCCATCCAGAGTCTCAGAGTCAATGGGTACATGCACGATAACATCTCCACGCGTGTGGGTTGGAAGATGAGCTATGGAAGATCAGCTATGAGCTATGGTGCCCTACTAATCACCGCCAACTTTTTCCATCCCAGAGTCTCAGAGTCAATGGGTACATGCACGATAACATCTCCACGCGTGTGGGTTGGAAGATGAGCTATGGAAGATGAGCTATGAGCTATGGTGCCCTACTAATCACCGCCAACTTTTTCCCATCCCAGAGTCTCAGAGTCAATGGGTACATGCACGATAACATCTCCACGCGTGTGGGTTGGAAGATGAGCTATGGAAACCTTAAAAATTGCCCTGCTGACCACCGCCAACTTTTTCCATCCAGAGTCTTAGAGTCAATGGGTACATGCACGATAATATCTCCACGCGTGTGGGTTGGAAGATGAGCTATGGAAACCTTCAAAATTGCCCTACTGACCACCGCCAACTTTTTCCATCCCAGAGTCTCAGAGTCAATGGGTACATGCACGATAACATCTCCACGCGTGTGGGTTGGAAGATGAGCTATGGAAGATGAGCTATGAGCTATGGTACCCTACTAATCACCGCCAACTTTTTCCATCCCAGAGTCTCAGAGTCAATGGGTACATGCACGATAACATCTCCACGCGGTTGGGTTGGAAGATGAGCTATGGAAGATGAGCTATGAGCTATGGTGCCCTACTAATCACCGCCAACTTTTTCCATCCCAGAGTCTTAGAGTCAATGGGTACATGCACGATAATATCTCCACGCGTGTGGGTTGGAAGATGAGCTATGGAAACCTTCAAAATTGCCCTACTAATCACCGCCAACTTTTTCCATCCCAGAGTCTTAGAGTCAATGGGTACATGCACGATAACATCTCCACGCGTGTGGGTTGGAAAATGAGCTATGGAAGATGAGCTATGAGCTATGGTGCCCTACTAATCACCGCCAACTTTTTTCCATCCCAGAGTCTCAGAGTCAATGGGTACATGCACGATAACATCTCCACGCGTGTGGGTTGGAAGATGAGCAATGGAAGATGAGCTATGAGCTATGGTGCCCTACTAATCACCGCCAACTTTTTCCATCCGAGAGTCTTAGAGTCAATAGGTACATGCACGATAACATCTCCACGCGTGTGGGTTGGAAGATGAGCTACGGAAGATGAGCTATGGAAGATGAGCTATGAGCTATGGTGCCCTACTAATCACCGCCAACTTTTTCCATCTCAGAGTCTTAGAGTCAATGGGTACATGCACGATAACATCACCACCCGTGTGGGTTGGAAGATGAGCTATGGAAGATGAGCTATGGAAGATGAGCTATGAGCTATGGTGCCCTACTAATCACCGCCAACTTTTTCCATCCCAGAGTCTTAGAGTCAGTGGGTACATGCACGATAACATCTCCACGCGTGTGGGTTGGAAGATGAGCTATGGAAG
>CAKAIZ010000218.1:2500-20487 GCA_916610145.1 Eristalis arbustorum | reverse complement strand
ATCTTTAACCGACTTTTTCCTGTGATTTTTACTAGTTTCTTCTTTTCATATAACTTTTTCTGCTATTTTACCTACTTTTTTCATGGAAAATCTGATTATTTTCTCAACATTTGTATATTATACTGCTATTCTTATATATATACTGCGCTTAAACCCGCATTTCCTGAACTACTATGAACGTTTTTGATCTTTAACCGACTTTTTCCTGTGATTTTTACTAGTTTCTTCTTTTCATATAATTTCTTCTGCTCTTTTACATACTTTTTTCATGGAAAATCTGATTATTTTCTCAATATTTTTTATATTATATATATATATATATATATACTGCGCTGAAGCCCGCATTTCCTGAACTACTATGAAAGTTTTTGATCTTTAACCGACTTTTTCCTGTGATTTTTACTAGTTTCTTCTTTTCATATAACTTTTTCTGGTATTTTACCTACTTTTTTCATGGAAAATCTGATTATTTTCTCAACATTTGTATATTATACTGCTATTCTTATATATATACTGCGCTTTAACCCGCATTTCCTGAACTACTATGAACGTTTTTGATCTTTAACCGACTTTTCCCTGTGATTTTTACTAGTTTCTTCTTTTCATATAACTTTTTCTGCTCTTTTACCTACTTTTTTCATGGAAAATCTGATTATTTTCTCAATATTTTTATATTATATATATATATACATACTGCGCTGAAGCTCGCATTTCCTGAACTACTATGAAAGTTTTTGATCTTTAACCTTCTTTTTCCTGTGATTTTACTAGTTTCTTCTTTTCATATAACTTTTTCAGCTCTTTTACCTACTTTTTTCATGGAAAATCTGATTATTTTCTCAATATTTTTATATTATATATATACTGCGCTGAAACCCGCATTTCCTGAACTACTATGAAAGTTTTTGATCTTTAACCGACTTTTTCCTGTGATTTTTACTAGTTTCTTCTTTTCATATAACTTTTTCTGCTCTTTTACCTACTTTTTTCATGGAAAATCGGATTATTTTCTCAATATTTTTATATTATACTGCTATTTTTATATATATACTGCGCTGAAACCCGCATCTCCTGCTATGAAAGTTTTTGATCTTTAACCGACTTTTTCCTGTGATTTTTACTAGTTTCTTCTTTTCATATAACTTTTTCAGCTCTTTTACCTACTTTTTTCATGGAAAATCTGATTATTTTCGCAATATTTTTATATTATACTGCTATTTTTATATATATACTGCGCTGAAACCCGCATTTCCTGCTATGAAAGTTTTTGATCTTTAACCGCCTTTTTCCTGTGATTTTTACTAGTTTCTTCTTTTCATATAACTTTTTCAGCTCTTTTACCTACTTTTTTCATGGAAAATCTGATTATTTTCGCAATATTTTTATATTATATATATATATATATACTGCGCTAAGCCCGTATTTCCTAAACTTCTATGAAAGTTTTTGATCTTTAAGCAACTTTTTCCTGTGATTTTTACTAGTTTCTTCTTTTCATATAACTTTTTCTGCTCTTTTACCTACTTTTTTCATGGAAAATCTGATTATTTTCTCAATATTTTAATATTATACTGCTATTTTTATATATATACTGCGCTGAAACCCGCATTTCCTGAACTACTATGAAAGTTTTTGATCTTTAACCGACTTTTTCCTGTGATTTTTACTAGTTTCTTCTTTTCATATAACTTTTTCTGCTCTTTTACCTGCTTTTTTCATGGAAAATCTGATTATTTTCTTAATATTTTTGTATTATACTGCTATTGTTATATATATACTGCGCTGAAACCCGCATTTCCTGAACTACTATGAAAGTTTTTGATCTTTAACCAACTTTTTCCTGTGATTTTACTAGTTTCTTCTTTTCATATAACTTTTTCTGCTCTTTTACCTACTTTTTTCATGGAAAATCTGATTATTTTCTCAATATTTTTATATTATATATATATATACTGACGGCTGAAACCCCGCATTTCCTGAACTACTATGAAAGTTTTTGATCTTTAACCGACTTTTTCCTGTGATTTTTACTAGTTTCTTCTTTTCATATAACTTTTTCTGCTCTTTTACATACTTTTTTCAAGGAAAATCTGATTATTTTCTCAATATTTTTATATTCATGCCGATTATGGAATCCGCCGGATCGACTGCGGAGGGAGTAACTCACATCCGCAATCGAAGTTCAACCCTATTATGGAATCCGTCGGATGAACTACATTATCGGTCCGCAAAACTTCCCTATCGACCCCTTTTGTTATCAGCTGTTTGCTGTCATTGTTTGATTTTTTGGTTCAATTGTTTCGAAGAATAGTTATTTACGGACTGAATTAAAGTATGTTATGGAGTCAAGTGCCCTTTTAATGTATTCAGGAGATCAAGAAAATTATTCCCAAGATATTCCATGTAAAATTAGAAGTAGGGCGAAGGATATTTAAATGAAGTAGAAGTTCTTTTGTAATCGGCCTTCTTTCAAATTTGTAAAATGATTCAGGATTGAGATATGTATGTTATCTTGACGAAAATACTGCCACCTGTGTTAAGATCCACATCCTTGTTTCCGAAACATAAATTCGCAGCATGTTTAAGATTCATAGATGAGAATGGATATCGCACCAGTACGGTTGACAGTTGTTTCAGTTGTTCTTTCCAAGTGTAGCTATTAGAAGAATATTTATGTCCAATAGAAATAAATTAAAGCATGAGCAAAAAAAAACAGGAAACAAATTATATTTGTATGAAACAAGGATAATTTTCATTTGTTTCTTGTTCTAAAATTTACTTCCGTTGCAACCACACATCCTTTTTTCCTTCAAATCCGCAACTCATTTGGTTCGGATTGAAAACGTCACAAAATGTACGAAGTGCGGATGAGTTGCGTTTTCTATAATAGCATTTTTTTCGCACTACTTCACCGACATCCGCTCCCTTTCTGGTTTGCGTTTTCCATAATTGGAAAATATGCGGATGCGAAAATTTTCCCTCCGCAGTCGATCCGCCGGATTCCATAATCGGCATGATTATATATATATATATACATACTGCGCTGAAACCCGCATTTCCTGAACTACTATGAAAGTTTTTGATCTTTAACCGACTTTTTCCTGTGATTTTTACTAGTTTCTTCTTTCATATAACTTTTTCTGCTCTTTTACCTACTTTTTTCATGGAAAATCTGATTATTTTCTCAATATTTTATATTATACTGCTATTTTTATATATATACTGCGCTGAAACCCGCATTTCCTGCTATGAAAGTTTTTGATCTTTAACCGACTTTTTCCTGTGATTTTTACTAGTTTCTTCTTTTCATATAACTTTTTCAGCTCTTTCACCTACTTTTTTCATGGAAAATCTGATTATTTTCGCAATATTTTTATATTATATATATATATATACTGCGCTAAACCCGCATTTCCTAAACTTCTATGAAAGTTTTTGATCTTTAACCAACTTTTTCCTGTGATTTTTACTAGTTTCTTCTTTTCATATAACTTTTTCTGCTCTTTTACCTACTTTTTTCATGGAAAATCTGATTATTTTCTCAATATTTTTATATTATACTGCTATTTTTATATATATACTGCGCTGAAACCCGCATTTCCTGAACTACTATGAAAGTCTTTGATCTTTAACCGAATTTTTCCTGTGATTTTTACTAGTTTCTTCTTTTCATATAACTTTTTCTGCTCTTTTACCTACTTTTTTCGTGGAAAATCTGATTATTTTCTCAATATTTTTATATTATATATATATATACATACTGCGCTGAAACCCGCATTTCCTGAACTACTATGAAAGTTTTTGATCTTTAACCGACTTTTTCCTGTGATTTTTACTAGTTTCTTCTTTTCATATAACTTTTTCTGCTCTTTTACCTACTTTTTTCATGGAAAATCTGATTATTTTCTCAATATTTTTATATTATATATATATATATATATATATAATATATATATATATATACTGCGCTGAAACCCGCATTTCCTGAACTACTATGAAAGTTTTTGATCTTTAACCGACTTTTTCCTGTGATTTTTACTAGTTTCTTCTTTTCATATAACTTTTTCTGCTCTTTTACCTACTTTTTTCATGGAAAATCTGATTATTTTCTCAACATTTGTATATTATACTGCTATTCTTATATATATACTGCGCTTTAACCCGCATTTCCTGAACTACTATGAACGTTTTTGATCTTTAACCGACTTTTTCCTGTGATTTTTACTAGTTTCTTCTTTTCATATAACTTTTTCTGCTCTTTTACCTACTTTTTTTCATGGAAAATCTGATTATTTTCTCAATATTTTTATATTATATGTATATATACATACTGCGCTGAAGCTCGCATTTCCTGAACTACTATGAAAGTTTTTGATCTTTAACCTTCTTTTTCCTGTGATTTTTACTAGTTTCTTCTTTTCATATAACTTTTTCTGCTCTTTTACCTACTTTTTTCATGGAAAATCTGATTATTTTCTCAATATTTTTATATTATATATATATATATATATATATATATATATATATACTGCGCTGAAACCCGCATTTCCTGAACTACTATGAAAGTTTTTGATCTTTAACCGACTTTTTCCTGTGATTTTTACTAGTTTTTTCTTTTCATATAACTTTTTCTGCTCTTTTACCTACTTTTTTCATGGAAAATCTGATTATTTTCTCAACATTTGTATATTATACTGCTATTCTTATACATATACTGCGCTTTAACCCGCATTTCCTGAACTACTATGAACGTTTTTGATCTTTAACCGACTTTTCCCTGTGATTTTTACTAGTTTCTTCTTTTCATATAACTTTTTCTGCTCTTTTACCTACTTTTTTCATGGAAAATCTGATTATTTTCTCAATATTTTTATATTATATATATATATATACATACTGCCGCTGAAGCTCGCATTTCCTGAACTACTATGAAAGTTTTTGATCTTTAACCTTCTTTTTCCTGTGATTTTTACTAGTTTCTTCTTTTCATATAACTTTTTCTGCTCTTTTACCTACTTTTTTCATGGAAAATCTGATTATTTTCTCAATATTTTTATATTATATATATACATATATACTGCGCTGAAGCCCGCATTTCCTGAACTACTATGAAAGTTTTTGATCTTTAACCGACTTTTTCCTGTGATTTTTACTAGTTTCTTCTTTTCATATAACTTTTTCTGGTATTTTACCTACTTTTTTCATGGAAAATCTGATTATTTTCTCAACATTTGTATATTATACTGCTATTCTTATAATATACTGCGCTTTAACCCGCATTTCCTGAACTACTATGAACGTTTTTGATCTTTAACCGACTTTTCCCTGTGATTTTTACTAGTTTCTTCTTTTCATATAACTTTTTCTGCTCTTTTACCTACTTTTTTCATGGAAAATCTGATTATTTTCTCAATATTTTTATATTATATAAATATATACATACTGCGCTGAAGCTCGCATTTCCTGAACTACTATGAAAGTTTTTGATCTTTAACCTTCTTTTTCCTGTGATTTTTACTAGTTTCTTCTTTTTATATAACTTTTTCTGCTCTTTTTACCTACTTTTTTCATGGAAAATCTGATTATTTTCTCAATATTTTTATATTATATATATATATATATATACTGCGCTGAAACCCGCATTTCCTGAACTACTATGAAAGTTTTTGATCTTTAACCGACTTTTTTCCCTGTGATTTTTACTAGTTTCTTCTTTTCATATAACTTTTTCTGCTTTTTTACCTACTTTTTTCATGGAAAATCTGATTATTTTCTCAATATTTTTATATTATATATATATATATATATATATATATATATATATATATATACTGCGCTGAAACCCGCATTTCCTGAACTACTATGAACGTTTTTGATCTTTAACCGACTTTTCCCTGTGATTTTTACTAGTTTCTTCTTTTCATATAACTTTTTCTGCTCTTTTACCTACTTTTTTCATGGAAAATCTGATTATTTTCTCAATATTTTTATATTATATAAATATATACATACTGCGCTGAAGCTCGCATTTCCTGAACTACTATGAAAGTTTTTGATCTTTAACCTTCTTTTTCCTGTGATTTTTACTAGTTTCTTCTTTTTATATAACTTTTTCTGCTCTTTTACCTACTTTTTTCATGGAAAATCTGATTATTTTCTCAATATTTTTATATTATATATATATATATATATATATATATATATATATATATATACTGCGCTGAAACCCGCATTTCCTGAACTACTATGAAAGTTTTTGATCTTTAACCGACTTTTTCCTGTGATTTTTACTAGTTTCTTCTTTTCATATAACTTTTTCTGCTCTTTTACCTACTTTTTTCATGGAAAATCTGATTATTTTCTCAATATTTTTATATTATATATATATATATATACTGCGCTGAAGCCCGCATTTCCTGAACTACTATGAAAGTTTTTGATCTTTAACCGACTTTTTCCTGTGATTTTTACTAGTTTCTTCTTTTCATATAACTTTTTCTGCTATTTTACCTACTTTTTTCATGGAAAATCTGATTATTTTCTCAACATTTGTATATTATACTGCTATTCTTATATATATATACTGCGCTTAAACCCGCATTTCCTGAACTACTATGAACGTTTTTGATCTTTAACCGACTTTTTCCTGTGATTTTTACTAGTTTCTTCTTTTCATATAATTTCTTCTGCTCTTTTACATACTTTTTTCATGGAAAATCTGATTATTTTCTCAATATTTTTATATTATATATATATATATATATACTGCGCTGAAGCCCCGCATTTCCTGAACTACTATGAAAGTTTTTGATCTTTAACCGACTTTTTCCTGTGATTTTTACTAGTTTCTTCTTTTCATATAACTTTTTCTGGTATTTTACCTACTTTTTTCATGGAAAATCTGATTATTTTCTCAACATTTGTATAAATTAAACAATTACAAATTTATTTATATAAAAAAAACTTTATTTCGCGGGCAGCGTAGCCCCGTACATTCGAACTAAGACTAAATTACAATATTTCTTATTCTACCTTAAATACTATTCCACATGCTCCAGTCATGCACCCAGCAGCGAACGCGTTCCCACAGGTATTCTCCGATTACCGTCACCGTACGATGGAATGCACGGCATTGCACAGGTGTCAAATGGTCCAGACGTTGTGTCAGCATTTAGGTTTGGTGAGAACGGAAATTGCTATTGGAGGAATTAAATATTTGCGTTCTTAACTCCTCCACCCTTAATTCCGAACGCCCTCGTTCGATGGTACTGATCTTATGTGACGTGATAGATCTTCTATCCCAATAACTAAGGATGCTGGTCCAGGCTCTTCGTTTGTCTTCTTATCATCTTGTTTATGGGTTCTTCGGCAGTACCAGAAAACTATTGTTAGCGTGATCAGAATAATTACCAGGCTTGCACTGACGATCGAGTTAAGTTTATTTTTAACCTTCAGCAAACTTATCTGTTTGGTTCCATTGACTTGCAGTTCCTTTAGCATCTCCAAAGATAGGACTTCTTCCATGTTTTTGTCGACAGATGTAGGTTGAAGAATTGCGGGTAACGGCTGGTAGTTGGTAACTTCTCCTTCTCTAAATGATCTACCATTTATACTGACTGTGGTATTGACGTGCTTTATGATGAAGGTTCCTTTTAGCTCAAGGGTGTCGTTGTTGATATTCACGGATCCATTAAATTGATTAAGGAAAATTATCCCTGGTGAAATTTCTTCGACGGTTGGTATGTGCTGGTTATTTATGATAACGCATGATGGGACCTGGCTTCTTAGGAGGTTGGGGATGCATGTGGTGTTGCTTATTTCTACAAGATTATTATTACTACAAATTACATGTTGATTAAATTACTTACAATTACTTTTTATACCAAACAATTTTGTATTACATTCAAGGATTTTATCATAGGAAATATTATTAATTTTTGTGCCAAACTTTACGGCCTTAATTACTAGAAGGTTACATATGTCTTCACTTATGGTTGGTAAACTTATAATGTATAAAATATTTTTGTTATCTGAAGCGATTTTAACAGTTGCAAATTCTAATGCTTCGTCTATATTATTGAAAGGAATTTTTTCTGATATTAATAATTGTTCTGTTAATTTTGATTCTGAATTACTTAATATAAATGAGTTTACAATATTAGCTTTAGCCCAGTGTATTGCGTAGGCTACATTAACAATTTCTTCTTTTATTAGTTTTAACTTATACATAATTTCAATAAGTATTTCTTCCTTATTTCCCTTTTCTTCATTTACAATTTTGGAAATTTTGTTTGTCAAATTTGTTATTTCATTAATTTTTGCTATTGTTAATTGGTTGATTACGGTTTGTCTATTGCTGTTGATCAATACATTGTTAATTTTTTCTGATATTACTTCATGATCATGGCGATCTGGGCTGCCAGCTATCCATTTCCAAGCGCTTCCTAGAAAGTCTAATGACCTTTTGTTTTTCTTGTTTGGCTTAAGTCTCGCTAGGTGGTTCTGGATTTGAAGGATTTCGTGGGATAGGGTATGCCATAGAGGTTGACCATCTACTGAGTTTCTGATAATTAGTTCTTCTAGTTTCGTCACTAAATCTTGATAAGCTTCTAAATCGATTACGTGAATAATCTTAAATTGTCCATTCTGAATTCGCGCAGTACCAACGTCCACTTTCACTAATTGAGAATTTGAGTAGTCTAAGATCTGTGTTTCCGAGACAGAGGATGAAATAAGCAGCAGATATGTTCTTTAAAGAGAGAAATATTAAGTTTTAATAAGACTTTTGGAGACAACTTTCCCAGACTTTGTAAGAATTGTGGTGTTTCTATTTTCAGCAACAATCTCTTTCCTATAACGGGGTGATAATTTGTTACCAATTCTTTTATTTATCCTAACATAGACAGTTTCACCAATTTCATATACTCTTGGAGAAGTTTTCTTTTTGTTGTGATAATCCAGATCTACCTTTTGTTTATGTTCTATTTTCTTTATGTTTTCCTGACGCTCCTTTTCGATTTGCTCTAAATCATAGTTTGGATTCCTAGCGAAAAACAAATCAATTGGTTTTCGCCCTGTCACTGAATGTATTGAATTATTATATTCATATACGGATCTGTCTAATAATTCGGAAAATGTGGTATGTGTTTTTTCGGATTTAAGGCAGCGCATTATTTCTGATAGAGTACTATGGAATCGTTCTATCTGACCATTTACCGAGCTGGAGTATGGAGGTGCCTTAAAAACTTTAATATTAAATTGGTTTTCTAACATAAAGGTTACGGAATTTGCGCTGAACGATTTTTCGTTGTCGAAGACTACTGATTCTGGTGAGCCGAATGAAATGATCAGTCCTCTTAGTGGTTCTTTAACGTCTTCTACTGCTCGTGACTTTACGATTCTTGTCTGAGCGTACTTAGAGAACTTATCGATTCCTGTCAGAATAATTTGTTTGTCTGTGAAAAATAAATCAATATGTAGAATCTGACCTGGATACTGTGGGATAGGGGTCGCTTGCAACATAGGCTTATCGGGATGCCGGTCGTACTTATTATTCTTGCATACTTTGCATTGCTTAGCAAATTTTTCTATTTTCGATTTCATTTGCGGAAAATAGCATCTTTGTAGCAGTTGGAGTTTATTTTCGCGGCTGTTGCGATGCGCACGATTGTGTTCTTTAACAATCTCAGTTTCCTGCTCGGATTCAGTACAAAGATCTTTAACCATATTTCTAGAGTAACGAACCCTATATTGGCTAAAATGACTGGGGTATAATTTTTTGATGTCATCAAGAATTGCTTCTTCTGTTTTAAGACCATTTGTAACTGATGGATTAAGGTAGCGCTTTAAAATGTCTAGAAGTTTATCTGGGGTATATTGTGGTTCGACTATGATGTGACGGTGATACGTCGGAAAAACGATTTGAAATTGATAGGAAGGAACTTGGCCTAGACTTAAGATAATCTGATTCTTAAAGACATTTAAAGGTTCTTCTGCAACCTGTATAAGGTTTTGTCCAGGGCTCTTGTCACTACGTTGGGTTGCTGTTAACACATTTACACAAGAAGATTCTGTTGGCACAGGCGCTCTGGAGAGAGCATCCGCCACTACATTAGTTCTACCAGGCTTATACTTCATTTCGAAGTCGTATTCTTCTAGCATAGCCTTCCACCTCTTCATTTTCGCGTTGTTATTACTACTGCTTAATGCAAATGTAAGCGGCTGGTGGTCGGTAAATATACGAACTTTCGCTGAACCGTATAGGTAACTTCTGAGTGAGCTTAATGCCCAAATAATGGCTAACATCTCTTTTTCGTTAGCAGCGAAGTTCTCCTCTGTTTTACTTAACGTTCTCGAGATAAAAGTTATAGGTTTTCCATCCTGCTCGAGTACGGCACCGAGTGCGAAATTCGAAGCGTCTGTAGTCAGATCAAAGGGTTTTGAGTAGTCGGGATATGCCAAAATTAAGTCTTGAGAAATGAGGGATTGCTTAAGTTTGTTAAATGCTTCCACCGCTTCTGGGTTAAGTTCCACAGTTTTCTTAGAGGACTGTGATTTCGACACACGTCCATCATCCCCTCTTAAAAGGGCCGTCAGGGGTTTTGCGAGCTTCGCATAGTCTCTGACGAAACGCCTATAATACCCCGAAAGGCCAAGAAACGATCTCAGTTCCTTCAGAGTTTTAGGTTGTGGAAAATTAAGGATAGATGTAACCTTTCCGGGATTTGTTTTAATACCGTTTGCTGATATAAGAAATCCTAAAAATTCGACCTCCGTTTCGAAGAATTTACACTTATCGATTTGAACCTTCATGTTTGCTTCGCGTAAAGTATTGAAAATGTCTTTAATGTGTCTAGCGTGTTGTGCTTCGTCCTCGCTATAAATGATAATGTCATCTATGTACACATGACAAAACTTCCCAATATACTGATGCAGTATATCGTCCAGAGTACGTTGGAAGATTGCCGGGGCATTTTTTAATCCGAACGGTAATCTTACGAACTCATACTTTCCGTTGTTAATTGAGAACGAAGTTTTTTCAATATCGGACTCCTTCAAAGGGATTTGGTGAAATCCGCTTTTCAGGTCGAGAACGGTGAAGAATCTATTTTTACCCAGTTGCGCAATAACGTCGCTAATGTCTGGAATTGGATACCGATCAGCTATGGTAACAGCATTAAGTTTCCTGTAGTCTATTACCATTCGATACTGCTTAGTACCGGAAGAATCTGGCTTTTTCGGCACGATCCAAACTGGAGAGTTATAAGGCGACCGTGAAGGTCGAATGATGCCATCGTCGAGTAACTTTCGAACCTGCTTCTCAACTTCCGATTTTAAAGACATCGGAAACGGGTAATGTCGGCTATGGATAGGTTCTTCTGTGGAAGTTCTTATTTCTGCAACAACCTTAGTGGTGTAGGTCAGCTTCTCATCTGGCTCAGAGAATAAATTTTGGTTGCTGCGAATTATCGGGTTTAACAACATTTTTTGCTGAGGAGTGAGATGATCTATTCTTGCATTGAATGAATTTATGTTCAGGGAGTTAACAGACTGCGACTTCAGTTGTTTTATACGAATGTGGACTTTATTGAGAATGGACATGTAACTATCTTTTGTATAGATTACTGCAGATAGCTCTTTTAAGCTATCATTGCCCAAGATTCCATGAAATGTAGATAGAGAAGGTAAGAGAAAAAATTTTAAGGGAACATCTTTTAGACCAAATAGATTTATTATTGTATGTTGGCTGACCTCGACATCGCCAGCTATTGATCTTGCATAAAATATTTGTTAGTTGGGAATTGGTTTGGGAACTATATCCGGTTTTATATAATTTCTGCTGGACCCAGTGTCAATGAGAAATTTTAATCTTTCTCCACTTCCTACCTTACACTCGAAATATGGAAGTGAAGAATCGCCTAGCCTAAAAAATGAATGTCTGTACAATCATTGAGAGGCAAATTTGTGTCACTGGATGGCGAGTGATCAAAGAAATTATAGGAGTCTTGATTATATTCGTCGAGAGATAGTTGGGAAAATCCGTTCGCCATTTCTAAAGTTTGTTCAAAATCAAACTCCGGTTGGCTTGGTGTTTTTTCCGAAGGTTCCGTACTTGGTGGATAGTTGTTCTGGTAACCATGTGGTTGTTCCGCAGTTGGCTCGATGTAAAAATTCTGCTGTGGATGTGGCATGATGTCCTCTTGAATGAAGTTATTGCGTTGTTGTCCATTATACTGCTGTCTATTTTGTTGAGGACTGAATCTCGATTGGGCCGAGTGTCCCTGCATCATCGGTTCTGCTTTCATATTCGATCCGCTATTGTTGGGATATTGTCGATTCCTGGAGTTAACGGGAGTTTGCCTTTGATTATTGAAAGGGGTGTTTTGGTTATGAGGATTCCTATTGATATAGGAATTAAAAGGGGGTTGGGAAGGCCTATAGGTGTTAAAATTAGGATTTTGATTGGTATTCGGTTGGAAGGGTTGTATGCGGTGTGAATGTCCCATCCAAGCATTCTGCGTCCTAAATGGATAGATCCGGTTCGTTGGGCTGACAGGTGCTGGTATAGTTACTTTCCTTGCATTATTTTGACTGTTGTAAACTTGCTGCGTCCGGTAGCTTTGGTTTTCAAGCTTCAGACATAGGCTTAAGGCTTGTGGCAGGTCGCTAGGCTCGCGAATACCGAGAAGTTTTGGAAGATCACCTTTGAGTCCCCTGATAAAGGTATCAAGGGCTTTATTCCTATATGTTTGCGTTAGGAGCTTCATTGCTTCTGCGCCAATATCCATGCACGAAATATTGTTTAGGATAAGCGATAGGTGCTTATATACTGTGTTGTAAAATTCTTGAATAGTTTTGTTGCCTTGGACTAAGGACATCATCTGGAACTCTAAGGTCGCCAGATCGCGCTTGTCTGCATAATGCATTGCCAAGCAGCGTGATATGCTGGTCCAGTTAAGTGGAGTGTTAAAGGACTCCAAAGCAACATCTGCATTCCCGATTATTTTATTTCTGATTATATTCAGTATAACAAAGTATTTTGGGGTACCTTTAAGAGGCTCGTAGATATCGAGGATCCTATCCACGCTCTTTTTCCATGAGCTGAATTCACTAGGATCGCCCGAAAAGTTTCGGATACTACGCACGATATCTGGAATGCTATCCAATTCGGATAGTCTACTTTGGTGTTCTGGTTCTATTATTTGATCATAGCCTGAATCTACGCATGGGTTTAGTATGTTTTGAATAAGTGTTCGGATTTGACTTTCTACAACGCGCGTAGCGATGGACGTAATAAGGCAGTCTAACTCTGGGGTTGTCTGCGGCACTATTCGGTCATTCTGTGTAACACTTGACCGAAAGGAGCAATTTAGGTCTTGTGTTCGAGGTAAGGCAGTTGAATCACTGTGTAAAGTGGAAGCGGCTTGAGAGGCAGTATCTGTACTCGGCTGAATGGTCGAGCTCGTTTGTGGGACTGACGAAAGATTTGGTTGAACATTTTGTTCTTCGATTTGCCTTCTTGTAAGAACCATTTTGTTGGGTGGTGTTAGATTTATTTATTACTTTATAGAAGACTCACAATTCGTAGCAACAGAAAAAATTTGTAGCAAAAATTAAGGGCCGGTTTATAACGCGTTAAAATTTCGAAATGTTCGGATGGTAAACTTATCAAATAAAGAGATGAAGGAAAATATGGAAGAGACCGTAATTTATCGTAATTGTTGCTTATTCTATACTTGATACTATAAGCTTTTTATAATTATTATTTTTTTTTTTTAACAAATATTTTTTTTTATTCTTGGCTAATATATTCTGCCTTGATACAATTATTTTTTCTATTCTTTGTTCACTTTCTTTGTTAACACTTTTGATACTTTTTTTTCTTATAATTTTACTTCACTGCTTTAAATTTACTTTTCTTATGTTCTAAGTTTAGTTTCCTTTCTTCTTTATATATTTTAATAATAAGGGGATTAATAATAATGGGTCATTAATTAAAAAATAAAAATTCCTTACGAAAGAAACAGCAATACTTTCTGCATGTTGATCTTTGTTCCAGGGAATTCTTCTTGAGTCCGTTTTCCTGTAGCGGGTGGTGAGGCTGGCTTTTTCCAAGCTTCCGTTTTGTCCACTGTCACTGTGGCCTGTTTCGGGGCCTTTAATTTCACCACTGCACTATATATAGGGACCGATAGGCGCGAGGGTTATCGAAATACTGCGGCTACTTGAGGCGACTGATTTGAAACGTGTTTTACTCGCGAGAGACACGGCGGCTACTTGAGGCGACTTACGGCTTAATAACGCGAGAGCACGGCGGCTGCTTGAGGCGACTGGCTAACTAACACTTATTTTCTCGACGACACTATCAGGCCCCACGTTGGGCGCCAATTAAACAATTACAAGTTTATTTATATAAAAAAAACTTTATTTCGCGGGCAGCGTAGCCCCGTACATTCGAACTAAGACTAAATTACAATATTTCTTATTCTACCTTAAATACTATTCCACATGCTCCAGTCATGCACCCAGCAGCGAACGCGTTCCCACAGGTATTCTCCGATTACCGTCACCGTACGATGGAATGCACGGCATTGCACAGGTGTCAAATGGTCCAGACGTTGTGTCAGCATTTAGGTTTGGTGAGAACGGAAATTGCTATTGGAGGAATTAAATATTTGCGTTCTTAACTTATATTATACTGCTATTCTTATATATATACTGCGCTTTAACCCGCATTTCCTGAACTACTATGAACGTTTTTGATCTTTAACCGACTTTTCCCTGTGATTTTTACTAGTTTCTTCTTTTCATATAACTTTTTCTGCTCTTTTACCTACTTTTTTCATGGAAAATCTGATTATTTTCTCAATATTTTTATATTATATATATATACATACTGCGCTGAAGCTCGCATTTCCTGAACTACTATGAAAGTTTTTGATCTTTAACCTTCTTTTTCCTGTGATTTTTACTAGCTTCTTCTTTTCATATAACTTTTTCTGCTCTTTTACCTACTTTTTTCATGGAAAATCTGATTATTTTCTCAATATTTTTATATTATATATATATATATATATATATATATATATATATATATATATACTGCGCTGAAACCCGCATTTCCTGAACTACTATGAAAGTTTTTGATCTTTAACCGACTTTTTCCTGTGATTTTTACTAGTTTCTTCTTTTCATATAACTTTTTCTGCTCTTTTACCTACTTTTTTCATGGAAAATCTGATTATTTTCTCAACATTTGTATATTATACTGCTATTCTTATATATATACTGCGCTTTAACCCGCATTTCCTGAACTACTATGAACGTTTTTGATCTTTAACCGACTTTTCCCTGTGATTTTTACTAGTTTCTTCTTTTCATATAACTTTTTCTGCTCTTTTACCTACTTTTTTCATGGAAAATCTGATTATTTTCTCAATATTTTATATTATATATATATATACATACTGCGCTGAAGCTCGCATTTCCTGAACTACTATGAAAGTTTTTGATCTTTAACCTTCTTTTTCCTGTGATTTTTACTAGTTTCTTCTTTTCATATAACTTTTTCTGCTCTTTTACCTACTTTTTTCATGGAAAATCTGATTATTTTCTCAATATTTTTATATTATATATATATATATATATATATATATATATATATATATATATATATATACTGCGCTGAAACCCGCATTTCCTGAACTACTATGAAAGTTTTTGATCTTTAACCGACTTTTTCCTGTGATTTTTACTAGTTTCTTCTTTTCATATAACTTTTTCTGCTCTTTTACCTACTTTTTTCATGGAAAATCTGATTATTTTCTCAACATTTGTATATTATACTGCTATTCTTATATATATACTGCGCTTTAACCCGCATTTCCTGAACTACTATGAACGTTTTTGATCTTTAACCGACTTTTCCCTGTGATTTTTACTAGTTTCTTCTTTTCATATAACTTTTTCTGCTCTTTTACCTACTTTTTTCATGGAAAATCTGATTATTTTCTCAATATTTTTATATTATATATATATATACATACTGCGCTGAAGCTCGCATTTCCTGAACTACTATGAAAGTTTTTGATCTTTAACCTTCTTTTTCCTGTGATTTTTACTAGTTTCTTCTTTTCATATAACTTTTTCTGCTCTTTTACCTACTTTTTTCATGGAAAATCTGATTATTTTCTCAATATTTTTATATTATATATATATATATATATAGTAGTATATATATATATATATATATATATATATATATATATATATATATATATATATATATATATATATATATATATATATATATATATAAAACTTTCATAGTAGTTCAGGAAATGCGGGTTTCAGCGCAGTATATATATATATATATATATATATATATATACTGCGCTGAAACCCGCATTTCCTGAACTACTATGAAAGTTTTTGATCTTTAACCGACTTTTTCCTGTGATTTTTACTAGTTTCTTCTTTTCATATAACTTTTTCTGCTCTTTTACCTACTTTTTTCATGGAAAATCTGATTATTTTCTCAATATTTTTATATTATATATATATATATATACTGCGCTGAAGCCCGCATTTCCTGAACTACTATGAAAGTTTTTGATCTTTAACCGACTTTTTCCTGTGATTTTTACTAGTTTCTTCTTTTCATATAACTTTTTCTGGTATTTTACCTACTTTTTTCATGGAAAATCTGATTATTTTCTCAACATTTGTATATTATACTGCTATTCTTATATATATACTGCGCTTTAACCCGCATTTCCTGAACTACTATGAACGTTTTTGATCTTTAACCGACTTTTCCCTGTGATTTTTACTAGTTTCTTCTTTTCATATAACTTTTTCTGCTCTTTTACCTACTTTTTTCATGGAAAATCTGATTATTTTCTCAATATTTTTATATTATATATATATATACATACTGCGCTGAAGCTCGCATTTCCTGAACTACTATGAAAGTTTTTGATCTTTAACCTTCTTTTTCCTGTGATTTTTACTAGTTTCTTCTTTTCATATAACTTTTTCTGCTCTTTTACCTACTTTTTTCATGGAAAATCTGATTATTTTCTCAATATTTTTATATTATATATATATACATATATATATATATATATATATATATATATACTGCGCTGAAACCCGCATTTCCTGAACTACTATGAAAGTTTTTGATCTTTAACCGACTTTTTCCTGTGATTTTTACTAGTTTCTTCTTTTCATATAACTTTTTCTGCTCTTTTACCTACTTTTTTCATGGAAAATCTGATTATTTTCTCAATATTTTTATATTATATATATATATATATACTGCGCTGAAGCCCGCATTTCCTGAACTACTATGAAAGTTTTTGATCTTTAACCGACTTTTTCCTGTGATTTTTACTAGTTTCTTCTTTTCATATAACTTTTTCTGCTATTTTACCTACTTTTTTCATGGAAAATCTGATTATTTTCTCAACATTTGTATATTATACTGCTATTCTTATATATATACTGCGCTGAAACCCGCATTTCCTGAACTACTATGAAAGTTTTTGATCTTTAACCGACTTTTTCCTGTGATTTTTACTAGTTTCTTCTTTTCATATAACTTTTTCTGCTATTTTACCTACTTTTTTCATGGAAAATCTGATTATTTTCTCAACATTTGTATATTATACTGCTATTCTTATATATATACTGCGCTTAAACCCGCATTTCCTGAACTACTATGAACGTTTTTGATCTTTAACC
Organism: Eristalis arbustorum; assembly: GCA_916610145.1. NCBI lineage: Eukaryota > Metazoa > Arthropoda > Insecta > Diptera > Syrphidae > Eristalis > Eristalis arbustorum. Next base: position 2,739 of record CAKAIZ010000218.1, on the reverse strand, counting down.
GACTTTTTCCTGTGATTTTTACTAGTTTCTTCTTTTCATATAATTTCTTCTGCTCTTTTACATACTTTTTTCATGGAAAATCTGATTATTTTCTCAATATTTTTATATTATATATATATATATATACTGCGCTGAAGCCCGCATTTCCTGAACTACTATGAAAGTTTTTGATCTTTAACCGACTTTTTTCCTGTGATTTTTACTAGTTTCTTCTTTTCATATAACTTTTTCTGGTATTT